>JANTPZ010000431.1:0-31914 GCA_025593235.1 Vachellia pachyceras | reverse complement strand
AAATGTTGTAAAAAATAAAAAAAAAGTAAAAAAAAATCTGACCGGGTCAACCCACCCAACCGGGCGGGTTGACCGGGTCAACCCCGGGTTGACCGGGTTGAACCCAACCCGGGGTCAACAGCTCAACCGGACCGGACCAGTGGCCGGTTCGCCGGTTTCCGGTCCGAACCGGCCGGTCCGGTCCGGTTTTCATTACAATGAGAAATACTGAATCAACTTTTCCACACAGAGTAAGTACACTAACCCCTCCTTGTTTGGAAAGAGAACGAGGGAGAAAAGAAACTAGTAAAGAAAACTGAGGAAAAAATGAGTTTTCCCTATTTGGATGCAGAGGAAAATGTGAGAGGAGAGAAGCGTTGGAGAGAAAATAGGGCATGGGATCCATATCATTTTCTCTCCATGGGAAGATTCCTTTTCAGTTAGTGCCCCTCCTATTAACTCCAAAATAAAAACTCTCCTCTTTTTTTTTAATCCTTTTCCCGCACTGTTTTTCATCTACTCTTTTTCCAGCCCATTCTTGAGACTGTTCATCAACCCCTGCTCTCCCTTTGACCACTGTCTTCAACTTCCATCGGCGACTCTTTCTCAACTCCCTCTCCTATCTCAGAAGCTCATCCTCCTTCCGATCATGACACACAATCCAAGATCAATCTTCCACGGTGTGCTTTTGATTTATATGCATCGCCATTTTATATGTTCTGGTTTTATATGCGTAGCTAGTTTTCTTCTTTCTTCCTTGTAAGATTTCTGGGGAGCTTCCTTTGTATATGTTCTATATGACTCTCATAAGTTGTGGTAGATTGTAAACTCTCAAGTTTCTATTGTAAAAGAAACTTTTCGGGATCTTTTTTGTTGTTTCAATTTTCAATCAATTACTCACATCCTTCCCTCTCTCTAAACTGTTCTAGAAAATTTATAACTGTTGTAGGAAACTGTCTAATCTTATTTTTGTTAAATTATTTAAACAAGCAAGTTTTTTAGCCCCTCTTTTAAATTATTGCATGTTTATCCTCTACTGATGTGCTTTATGGGTTTTTGCTTCTATTCTTGAGGTCAATAGCATGCATTATATTTCCAACTGAGCTTGTTGGATACCTTTTGTGCCTATTTGTTTTTGTGCATTCAGCTCGACTGAGTCATTTGATCTGTTGTATTTATTCTATTAGAAGAAACATGCTTATCTGTTTTGAGATGTCTTTACTTTTTGTGAATAAATTTTTAGCCTAGTGTAGGTTTATATGTATAAATTAGTGATAGTTGTGTGATCAGGATAATATTATTGGATTGACCATGGATTGAGTTGTTGAACAGTCCAGATTTTTAAACATTATCTTCTACAAGCCATATTCTTATTTGCTTTAGGTTGACGTTGAATTTCTTGCCTTGAAACAAAAACCCCCGTTGGTTTTAAACATCACCTATTTTTATTAGAAGGGTATTTTAGTCTTTTACTCAATTGCCCATTTTCTTTTCTCTTTATTTTCTTTTGTCCATCCAAGCAGTAGAGGTGATAACGCTTTCTCTCCAGTTTTCTCTCCCTCACATTTTCTTTCCTCTCATTTTCTTTTTCTCTTCATCCAAGTGGAGCCTAAAAATTTTGTTTACCACTAATAAAATTTCTAATAAAGGACCTTTTTTTTCCAATTTTTCCTTGTAATATTTATTTTCCAAGTGAAAACCGAATGCCATGAGTAAGATGACTTTATTTGGGAATCACGTTGTACATAAATCGAGATACAATTCTCTCATGTACTTACCTCCACTTGCATAAAATTACTTTCTCAACAAATTCCTAAACATGTATTTAGATTCTCCGGCAAAAAAAAAAAGATGACTTAGGTGAGCAGTGATCAGAGACCCAATAAACTGATGCGTGAGGAAGGTATTCTTCCCAAATGAATGGCTTATCAGTGTCTAGTTTCTGTTTAGATTGAAAGAAGAAACTACTTCTGATTTACATTGGACAACATAAACATATTAAGGGAGTACTTTGTCTCTATCTGCATCAAACAGGCTTTGAAATCTACCACTCCCTGCAAGCAAGTAATCTAGCCTCTCTTCTACAAGATCCCTGATAGGTAGCTGTAGCCATAACTCCTAGTCAACCTGTTCAGCACAGTATTTTCCTATATCTACACAAATTTGTGCCCATACAAAAGGCAGATCTACACATCTTGTTGAATTTTGGGAGTTCAAGTTGAAATTTAGATGTGAATGAAAGTGAATGGTTCCTAAACAGTGAAAGAGGACCACAGTGCATCTCTTTGTATCCGAAGCTACACTGTTAATTAACGAGGTAAGAATGTAGTTTTATTTTTTAAGTTACATAAATATGATTTGGAAGAATTAGCCAGAGGTTTCAAATAAGAGAATACGTTACAAAATGGCTCAAGAAGTGCTGCTTCACTTATAAATGGCGCTTCTTGACTTATCATTAACAACCTATTTAGACCATTTTGTAACACAAAGATAATGATACAAGTGAAAATTTTGGTAAAGAAAAGTCTTTGAAATGGGTGTGAAAGATTTAATGTATCATTTTGCGTATGCATAAAATATGTAAATACAGGGTTCCCGTCCCTCATTTTTATCTTTTCAAATTTTTTTAGTATTTCATCCTCATGCTTAAATCAAAAGAAATGAATGGTATAGATTTTCTATTTTATAAAACTATTATTATAAATATAAACAAATTTAACTTATCAAAATATAATCTAAATGGTTTATAACTATCATATATACAAGATAATAGAATTTTAACATACAAAATATTATAATATTTTTTAAATATTAAATTTGAACCATTATTTGTTTGATCTAAGGGTGGGGATGTAATTCTTGAAAGATTAGGAGAAAAATGAATAGGAGAAAATCAGCCTCAAATTACTAACACTTTTTTGTACTTATCGGTTTTTAATGTAAAAATCATATTATTTAAAAATATTTATTTATGTGCATTACTAAATTATATATTAATGTATAAGTTAGATAAATTAATTAAAATAAAATTATGAATATAAACGCTTTTAAATAGTGTATTTATCTTTTTTTTAATATTTTAAAAAATAAAATAACTCTTCTTACTCAATAAGCTCAAAGCCATAAAAGTTTATTAGAATATTCTCATCAATCAATTTTTTTTAAAGAAAAAAAAGCATATTGCGAGCAAATTGGTGCAGAGAGCGGCTTCTATCCTCCTCGGTAAACGGCGAAGAAGATAAGCGACGTACGGCTACGATTCGTCCATAGAAATGGACAGAGTTGAGTACGTCACCAATTCAGCGTCGGATGAAACGACGTGGTTTTATTTCGGTGAAGTGAAAGGCAACGTGCCACAGAATTAGCCTGAGCAGATAGCAGTGTAGTGTCCTAAATAATGAAAAGACAATTAACTCGTTGCGTTTAATTGCTTGTACTTTGGTCAAGCAATTTAAACACGGGTAATAACATGTCAACTCAAAACGTGATAAAAAAATATTTTTATATAAATCGAGATAAATGTACGAAGAATTAAAAATTACTATTGAACATAAGTTTCATTTTTGAAAACGCCCCACTAAATATACCCAATAAATGGTAAATTCCCCTTCAAAGCCAATCTGAAGGCATATTTTATGCGAAGAAATTGGTAAATTATACTGCATTCTATTATTAATATACAATTCATTTTAATGAAAAACTTAATTATAAAATTTATTTTATGATTCTTGTTTCTATCAAAATGTTATAAAATATCATGTGTAGTGATGGAGGTTTTTATTTCTTATGAGATTCCACCACGTATTATTATATTATTTAACCTTTCAAATAAAAATAGTCTTGAGCATGTGTTCAATATAATCCCTTGATTATATCATTCAATTGTTTCATGTCCTTCTAACTTCTTAAATTTGTGATCAATTCCTTAAGCACTATAAAAAATATAATGTACTGAGCATTTGTACATTTAAGTGAATAAGAAAATATATGCACTATATTAATTTCTTCTACTATTCTCTTTTTTACTTTCAAATTTTGATATATTTCTTTTTATATAAACATATGGGCAAACTCAATTATTTTTATAACCTTATTTCAATAAATGTTAGCTAAGACAATTATACCGCGTTCTTTCAGATTGCTTTAACCCATATAAGGATTTATGCAAACTAATTACACGATCTTCTTAATAATTCTTACATACTTCTGACAATTTAAATATAATGTATCTTGATAATTCAACAAGGCTTGATACTACATTTGCTGTAAATTCCTTAGTAAGATTTAGTTCATGTCCAACAAGAAGCCACTGGAATGGAGTTAACCATATATTTTGATATGTTCGAGGGACAGTTGATATGAATTATTTTATTCTAATGAATCTTTATCACAATTGATTAGTTATGTAGATGTAGGATTTTTATCATATCAACGTAAAGATAAATCTCCAACAAGGTATTTATTTACCAATTGGGTGCAGATATATCTTGATGTTCGGCAAACCAAACATTATCGGTCACCTCATCAAATTACGTGGAAATAACCGCAATTTACATTACAAGTCAATAATGCGTTTGGCTAAGATAAATGATTCAACACATCTAAACAATGTGTGTATTTTTTTTTTTGCCAAAAGATTCTAACAGTCTAATATGAAAATAATACAACATGCATATCTCCATTAAAATGTTGGTATATCAAAGGGAATAGAACAGAACACATTTCTAAATTTTTTTTCACTCGTGACCTCATAAAGAGTGATGACATATATATTCAGCAGATTTACTCATGTGATAATCATGTATATCTCTTGACAAAGACATTGTCAACTATAACATTTGAGGAGTTAGTATATGGTGTTGAAATGCAAAGGCTAAAAAACATAAAGTGATATTGTTATGCGTGGGAGATAATATTGTGCACTCCTTTTTCCTTTAATAAATTTTTGTACCAATGGGTTTTTCTTAATAACGTTTTTAACGAGGCACAAGTTTATCTTAGAACATCTAAAGCTAGTGTTATAAAATATGATGTGTGATGTTGATATTGTACTCATTTGGGAATACAGTAGATAAATACTTTCACACAAATCGAGGTAAATTTGAACGTGCGTTTGGCCTTTCCAATTGCTTCGACAAACAATCACATTCTTATTACCTATGTAATTTCATCTCATGACATTATATTTTTTAACCTCCCAAATTAAATGTTGTAAGTATATGTCCCTTATAACTTTCAATTGTACCATTAAATTACTTAATGTCTTTGTAACTTCTTGGGTTTGTGATCAATGCCTTGAGTCCTATTCTTCTACTCTCAAACTCTCATTTTATAACACACAAGTTTTTTCCCTTAGTTATTGCCTAGCTGGCCTTGAATCATTTTGCCTCTTTGCAAATGTCATGGGCTCCACTGTTTTTGTTTGATGATTGACGATAATCAAATGGATATCTTATAAATCAATTTAGGCCCAAATAATAGCTTTTTGGGCTTCAAGGACCATAAGCCATAATGAACTCAAACCCACGACCCCACCAGCTGGACCAAAGTACAAAATTCTGTTAAAAGATGTACATATATTTAATATCAAACAGTACTCTGAACTATATTTGCTCCATTTGGAAACGTGGTAGAGAAATGCAAATATATGAAAGGGATTATCTCATTTTGCGGAAAAATACTGTTGAACGTGCTTTTGAGGTTTTTTAACGGGTTGTCAAATAGTAATGGAAAAAAAAAACTCATGAATCCCTTTTCTAAATACAACACAAGATTTTACAAGCGCATGTTCGTCAGAGTGGCAAGGATGGTAGTTACCCTTAAATTATTTAATTCTGGTTTGCTGATTTGTAAAGAATAAAGATTATTTGGGTGAGTCTTTAATGATATATAAAAGGAAATGAAAAAAATAACTGTTTGGCATACATATGAAAAGAACAAAAAAAATTTCATTCAAATGATATTTTGTGTGATAGAAATTAGACGCAAGAAATAATGAAAATTTAAATTAAATGATGGCGTCTTATAAAGGCAGTATGGGAACTTAATAAATTTTATTGAAACTAAAAGTGGTTACACTCTCTAATCTTAATATAAAATTCATTTGAATGAAGAAATTGAATCATAAAGTATATATTATATTCAAGATCATTAGAAGATTCTATAGAGTTAGCTGTTACCACACATTTCTTATTTAAACTAAACACAATTTTGTTGGAGTCAAATCTTATTCCTATTCTATGATTGACTCGATTTTATGAATGAGTATAAATATTGATACAATCTTTGAAGATAAAGAAAAGAAAAAGGTGCATTGAAGCCTACCAATTTCCTCTCATTTGATTTCCAGTTTTATATTTCATTCTCTAATATCGCTTTTCTTTTACGGCCCGTTTGGTACAGTGGAAATGAGATGATGGAATTGGAGTTGGAATTTAATTCCATAATGTAGTCATGTTTGGTATGATGGAATTGCAATTCCATGTGGAATTCAATTCAACCAAAACTCATGGAATACAATTCCACACCCAAGTCCATAGAATTCATTTGGTTTATATGGAGCTCAAATTTTTTGGATCAAAATATCCTCCCTTGTGTAAAATAGTATTTTTTTGCTACATTTCCAAAAAAAAAAATCAACATCTATAAAAAAATGACATGAATTCCATATTCATTTCCATGGTATACCAAATGTAACTTTAAAACCCATTTCCACTCCATCTCCATTTCTGTCAAAATCAATTCCATTATACCAAACAGGGCATTAGAAGTTATTCTTAAAAAGTTAATTGAAACAGAACACATCCTAATACTACTATCCTTTTTCCTATGGATAAATTTATTAGGGTAATTGATTATAATGTAGATGTTTTTAATATTTTCCGTAATGAAAGAGATGGGATATGTAATTTTAAGTTTCTTCAAACACAAGTTTGATATAAATGGTTAGAAAGAATGACATGTGCATTTTATGTGAAGAAACATTTGATATTAGATAAATTATGTAACCTAAAAAATAATTTTCACGAGCCGGGCCATCTAATTTGACTTTCTACAAAATCTATATATAAAAAAATTGTTGAAAGTTCCATGTTACATAATTTATTGGTTAAAGCTACTTAAGGATTTAGATTTTCGAACTAATGCAACTCATCGTTTTCAATTGTATACAACATAATGCAAATATTTTCCTATTTTTGTATATAATTGAAGATAGACATTGTGGATAGTTGAAAAGGAGTTGTATCTGCCGATGACATGCTATCTGGATTCTTAAAAAATCCAAAAAATTTCTCCATCTATATATTATTAGAAAAGATACAGTACTAAATAAAAAAAGTGTGTGGTTAAAGTAATATGGAAATTAATCAATGGAAGTTGAAACCAGTGAAAGGTGCAAATACTTTGCAACTCGAAGAAGACGAATCAATAGTTGAATTCTCATTAGAAAATGTATCGCATTCAATATCAGGTCTTTTCTCAAACATGATTGTTTATAGATGGATAGATGATTGGATGTGATAAGAAAAAAGTTATGTGAAAATTATATGACTGACCCTTTCGTTATGATTGATGTAAATATTAAATTTGGTTTTAATATGTGATCTGATTGATTTTTTTAAGCAGATTAAAGAAGTTAAATACGTTATTTTTAATCATTTATATTTACAATTTATCTCCAAATTAATTTAACTAACTTATGAATTGACATATAATGATACAAATGAAAAAATACTTTTAAGTAATATATCTTGTTTCCTTAATCTCAAATAAATTAACATGTTCTTATATTCATGAAAGAATGTACTAACATTTATGATAAGAGTGCTGAAATAAGATGATAGGAAAAGGATGAGAGAGTTAACTTGAGTAAAAATATTTGACCAAGTGCTTGAAAATTAATAATCATATGGTCATAAACTAATGATTCAGGTTGTTGACAGTAATTGACAAGCCAAAAATTGTTCTCAGAACTTTCGCGCGAACACACACATATGGATCATGGATATGTAATAAGTCATTGATATGGGAGTTAGGAAGTCATATCAATTCATTGACAGAGTAATTATTTTTATTATTTGTTTTTTTTTGTAACTATAGATGGTTGTTGCATTGGCTTTACTCTGGAATTGAAGAGATGACATTATGGCTGAAAGATTATGCATAATCTACAAAATAAATAATGCTCCTTCTGTTTAACACTATCAGAAACATGTTATTTAACGATAGAATATCTGTCGCTAAATGAAAATTTTCTGATGAAAAATAGCCATTTAGTGATGGAAAATGTTAGCAACCCTCGTTTTAGCAACAGAAAATAGCCATTTAGCGACGGATTTTCTATCGCTAAATGACATTTTTCTGGTAGTGATAAGTTATTTTCTGTTGTTTTACATAGATTAAAAAAGTCTGTTAAAATTTTTTGAAATTCTCATACTTCTCACCAATTATAATGACTCTTCAAAACCTCTCTTGTTAAATTGCAACCTCAACTTAATTATATATTTCTCTTAATCTCTAACTCTTTTAATTATTCCTCTCTCATAATAAAGAAGGGCAATTTTTAAATGTATTTTCATCGCACTTAGATTATGAATAATATAACACATTTTTAAATCTAATGAATGCATAATTTTTTCAATTTCTACATCTTGTGTGTAATAGTATGGTCATGTGAAAACAGCTTCAAATAATATATTTTCATGAGATGTTAATTATGTTGCTTTGCCCCCAAACAAACGCCAATGAAATTCTTTATTGCACCCGAAAAACAAAAAGATTTTGCAGTGATTAATTCTTTTTCTTGGTGAAGTGTGCAAATTAATTCTACTTGTTGAAACCAATATTCCTTGTGGTTGAGAAATTAGCATCAGCTGATGCTTTTTTTATGATATAAATATATAAAAATGGAAGAAAGAATATGTTGGGAATAATGCAGGTAGTGTTTTTCCATGAGATGAGATGTTTATGACTAAAGAAAAGAAAATGTCTTGTTATAAATAGAAACCTTTTATAAAGTATTTAACTCCTCAGATGAATGACTATACAATTAAACATTATATTAACCTTTTTTAATATTTGTAATTAAATAACTAGCTCATATATAGTATATACTCTACACACACATTTGACAATGGAGGGAGTAATAAATATAGGTAACCAATATTAAATAAAAATGGTATGAAATTATATGATTGCACCTTGAATTTTAAGGTGCTGCTATAAATGTAGATATTAGTTAATGATTACTTGAACATTATTAACCTTTAATTTCCGGCAAAACATTATTAACCTACGGTTACCAACGTGGCCAATCATTACCAACTAAGATGACTAATAATAGTGCACATCAATCGCATCTAGCTAACATATACCTTCATTTTGTACGTTTTGCAAATTTGATTTGATTCAAAGGTAAGGGGAAGTGAACTAATAGAAAAACAGATGTAGTACCCGTTTGGGAACGCGGTAGAGAAGTACTTTTACGTAAATCAATATAAATATGTGGAGGAGATTATCTCGTTTTTGCGGAAAAATACCGTTGAATGTGCTTTTGAAGAGTAAATAAGTTTTTCTAAACAAACACATAGATAATGTACGTACCATAACATACTTTTATATGTTTATTATAATTATTCGACAAAATCTATCTCAATGTTATGTAAAAACAATTACCAACACTACAATTAGTCCAACTGGTTTAGGACTTGTAATTCCTTTTAAAAGAGGTGATCAGGAGATTGTTGAGTCATATGTGAAGAGAAAATTATTGTGGGTAGAGCTTTACATTCAAGTGGCAAGTTTGACCATGACTGAATCTAAACTGGCTATGACTCAATGTAGCTTTCTGAGACTGGTTGATACATTTTTTTTAAAAAAAATTGAATCAATTCTTTATATTTTTCTGTTACTACTCACAATCATTGTACTCAAGGAGAGTTTAAACTCACAACCTCAAGTTTAAAAAAAAAAAAACTTAAGAAATTAAAGGAGCTTTCTGTCATTTAACTACAAAGCTGTAAGGTTTTATCATAGATGGTCATTTGTTTCATCTATTTAATCTATTGTTTTTCCTTATCTGAAATTCCTCTATTGGGTTGGCTTACACAAATAAAAAACAAGAAGAACAAATTCCTTTATCGGTTGAATTGGATCCATTTGCAACTTCTACACACACACGCATGTATATATATGCAAAATAATTAACCCTGACAATACCTATCTATTAACTACCTTTAGCTTTTACTTTGTTAATCCATGAGAACAACGAAAGTAATCAGATACATTATAATAATTAATAGATAGGAGCCTTTATTGAATAAAAAGCTTGTTTTTTTTTTGCTTTAAGCTTTTGCAGACCATACATATATATCAGGTACCCTTATATAACTTCGCTCATCACTTATATGAACTTTTACACTTTTTTTTTTCAGTTTAACGAAGATGAACTAATAATTTTATACTTGAAATCAACACAAGAACAACTCTTCATTTCTTTCTCAGCAGTGGGAAATTTGATCACTCCATGTCCTTGATTGCTTGAAGCACCGCTTGCTTCACTACTTGTGCATCTATGTTCTCATCGATCTCTTCATTCTGCAAGAATCATATATTTTTGCCAAATAATTATACCTCAAATACACGCGCGCACACTATAATGGAGTACTGATGAGCGTAGATGTTTCCTTTGTTGGATGGTTTAAGCCATGCAACTCTGTAAAAGAGAGGGAATGAATCTATGTATGGGAGCCACCTATTCTTATTATTGTGTCAGCAGTACTTTTCAACCAGAAATTTTAAATATATGTCTCTACCTCAAAATTAAAATAGTACAATCCACACGTGAAGTTCTTTTTTTGTCCTTCTAGTTTGTTTTGTGAAATTATTGTGGAACTCATAAACTCAACAGGAAGCTTGGAATTCTGATGTAGTCTTAGTTATTTATTTGTAATTAAGTGAACGAATAAAAAAGAAAAAAGGATGAACAGAAAGCAATAATATAATATTATTTATATAGAGATAATGATTTATTTTGTACTCTTACTTCCCCTCCGACGGCTTCGAGCTGGAAGGCGTCTTCACAAGAAACCCTAGCATCAAGCACTTCAAGTCCAAGCACTTCAAAGGCTTCAAGTATTGAAACCAGCATTCCTGGGCAATTCCTCTCAGAAAACACATTTATCAGAAAACCTCTCTCTAGGGTTTCCACTGTCACCTGCAAAAACAATTATCCCAACACACACACACTCATCATCATCATCATCATCATCATCATCATCATCATCATCATCATCATCATCATATATTTACATTAATTCCACACAAAATAATTAATAAGCACCTTTGGTAATTGATTTTGAGAGGAAGATGAAGATTCACTGGCGCTGTTGCTGCCGCCAAGTTCTGCGTTGAGTCCTTCCACTTTCTGCTTCAACTCTTCTATATATCTGGATGCATCCACAATAATTGAGGCCTTATTCACCTGACAAAAATATCAAACATACAAATTAACGTTCATGATCGATCAATTTCAAGATGCATATAATGACATTCCAAATATTACCAGAAGAATTAATATTAATGGAAGAGAACTTTGATTAAGAGAAGATCTCTAAATGAAACATATTAATTTGATCCCCCTTTGAATAATAAAATCGCTTCAACTTGTTGATATATATAGAATAATATAATAGAGAGTGAATTACAGCACTAGAATTTGTGACATCTCGAAGCTGTTGTAACTTGTGTTGAAGAGAAGCTTTCTTTCTCCCCCTAGAAGCCATAGAAGCTTATAAACTTCTCCTTGCTTCTTCTTCACTATTCTGCTTCTTATCGCTTTCTTTTTGTCTGCTTGGGCTCGGTGTTATCTCCTTTTTCCCCCATCTGAGGCCACAACGGCTTTTCCTTATAAAGAGAGCTCACTAATAAATATATGTCATCCCTTTGTTTGTTTCCTTATTCCAATTCCCTCTCTTACAACATGATATGCCTCCTATGGTCAAATTACGTTTTTGACCATCCTTTTTTTCTATTCTACATGCATGCCATCTCTAAAAAAAAAAAAAGAGGCAATGTGTATATACGTTGCTTAATCTATCACACTGTGTCCGAGTAGCTACTTGTTCTGTGGATATCATCACGAGGTCTTCCACTCTCTGTCATAAAAGTGGCCCTAATAATGTCATTTCTCGATGTCTATTACAATTGAAATATCTTTATTTGCTTTATACTATTTCTTTTCTTGACCTCAAGCTTTATACCATTCCATAATTAAGCTTACCATGTGCTGCACCCGGTCTTTAATACAATAGCTGATTAGGTTTTGAATTTGGTTTTAAATAATTTACTTTATCTCCTAAATTTACAACGTTTTTTTAAAGTATTCCCACTGATTGCATATGTAAAGGGGTTGCTATTTAAGGATAGTCATGATGAAAGAGGGTACTTTAAAAAATCAACTCATATTTATATTTGTTACAAATAACCAGTTTAATTAATTTGGTTAATCTATCTAGATTAATTAATTAGCTTTTATATTAAAAATTGAAAGGTAGTACATATATATGAACAGTTTTTTGCAATGGGCAAGGTATAAGGTTCGAAATGCAAAATATCTTAGATTAATACTTATAACATGGGGTTATCACGTTAATTGAATGTAAACATATGTATTGAGTATTCGAAATGTTGATATAAATATATAATGGAGCGAAACTTGTATGGGCAAAAAAAAAAAAAGAGAGAGAGAAGGTGTAGAGAGAGAGACAGATGGGAGAGATAAAGGAGGCCCGTGAGAAGAGTTTGGAGGCATTGACAGCTAAACGAAAGGTCGATCTTCGCAATTTTCGATGCTCCTTTTTATCTTCGTATAATGAATGAATGTCATATATTTGCTATGCTTCTGTCTCCCGTCACGTGCAGATTCCTTCTAAACATTCTCCCCCTCCTTCACACTCTTCTCTCTCCACGTGATCTTTCTCTCACTTCCCTCTTCCCATCCCACTAGTTGAATGGAGAAGAATCGCTATAGGCTTCAAAGAAGAGAGGTAAGTTTTGAAATGTCATGTAACAAATTAGCAATAAGTAACAATAACTTTCATACCAAATGATACCAAATTTATTAGTCACTTAATATAATTTTTTAATTACTGTCTATTTGGATTGATGGTATAGTATATTTTTCTAACATAATTTAGATAATTTATAAGATAAGTAAGTGATATAAGTTTTATTTTGACTTGTATAAATGTACTTTTGTAACACTAATCCAAACTGGGCATTACTAATTATATTATTTTTTTAGGACCTTAGGACAATTCTCTCTCATTTGAATCGCAAATGCTAACATTATACACACACATTATGATCTTTTTTCAAAATGACTAATGTTTAGAATGAGAGATTGTATGTATAACGTATGCATTATCATATGTTAAATATTAAAAATTTAATATCATCATTTGCTTAATCTTAAAAGAATGTATGTTTTGTCTCATGTTTCATATATATATATATGCATTGCTGGTCGATAATTCATATACATGGATAGTATGACTTTTCATAGATCATATGTATTAATTGATTGGCTAATTCGATATTGATATGAAATAATGATTCATAGTAACTTTGGCGAATAATTTAATTTATGAAAATTTTTACTTGATGTTTGTTAATAATGCCATTTAAACATAACGAGTACTATGTCATAGGCGATGGTGAGAGTAAATATGAGATTTAAATATTTAACTTGTAATTGGCACTCTTTTATTTAATTAGTCACTTCTTGTAATGATATTTGTAATATACCTACAATTTTATAGAAATTTAATTATTATTAAATCAATCTTTTTTACAATTAAGTGTATCATGTACTCATGCAATAAGAAACGAACCAATTATTTCCACATGATTATCTAATTGAGTTATATGTAATCATTAGGCTTGTCTAAAAAAGCTTATTTATTCCCCAAAAGTACGTTCAACAATGTTTTCTACAAAATGAAATAATTTCCTTTACATATTTATTTCGATTTGCGTAAAAATACTTCAATATCGCGTTCCAAAACGGACACATTATTTGGCTTAATTGAGGAGTAACTCTTCCAAAGGTACTTTGCATTCACACACACATGACAGATTCAAAATTTAAATCCTGTATTTAAGCAATTAAAGTCTCATTCACAAGCATCAACGCCTGTTAGCTAATACGAAACAGTTATTACTTCTTTCAATGCAAAAAAATATGAATAATAATTAAGCATGAGATTACAGAAATCTCATTCCTTTGTTAATTATATTATTTCACTAAACAAAGAAGTATATTATATTAACTCTACTAACGAAGCTAACAGGGTTTGTCTGAGCTTAACATTAGTGGGGAAGGAATCATCTCAAAGCGTGTCTGTGCGTGTAATTGCGTACAAGATATTTCGGTGATATTCTTAATTCTTCAAATATTAATATATTATTAATTGGCTTGTTTGCATTATTAAACTGCCATGATCCCTGTGGAAAACAGAGATAGAATGAAATGAAATGGATACTTGAGAAATTAAAATCAATTAATACATACTATACATATAATATGCATGTAATTAATTAATGGTGCGTCAATCATCGAAACACTGATGATAAGGTAATTAATTATGAGCCACCAACCTCTATTCACGTGCTTTTCCACTAATCATCGCAGCAATACAATTTACAGCGCACACAAAATTAAATAATCGTTTCAGCCCCAAGCTACTTTTATTTTTATTCTCTGACCATAGGCTTACTATAAAAAGGTTTACATAAACTTTACAGAAATAAAGTATGTTGTTCATAGTTTATAAATTATAAATACCATGTATTATAATTAGAATTGGAATTTTAAGATGCATGCATATATTGGGGTTGTATTTCTATCAAACCAGCTGATTAAGTGCTTGTTTGGGAATTTCATTTCTCCAATGGTGTATGTAAATCGAGACAAAATCATCTCAAAATCTGTAAAAACTATCTCGAAATCTATAAAAACCATCTTAAAATCCGTAAAACCATCTAAAAATCCGTAAACTCCTTTCTTCCAACGGAATTCCTAAATACACACTAAGCCATTTGATCATATGACTTCCTTTTACATTATATACTTTTAGTCTCTTCTTTAATTAATCAGTGTTTTTTATATGACATCCTTTTACATTATATACTTTTAATCTCTTCTTTAATTAATCAGTGCGGAATATTTTTTTTTTTTACATTCTAATACCATGCCTTGGTAAAATGGACCTTGTGCATTTTTATGTCACTCAAAATAAAAAAGCTTATCACCAAAATAAAATAAAAGAAGCTTGTATTGTATAATTTCCTACAACTTTTACGGGTAAAATAAGACTATACACAGTTGAGTTCCAGAATTAATGCATAATTTAAGATAAGCGACACTAATAGCGATTTATCCTATATTTAAATGTCATGTCATACATAGATATATAGACTACATATATTTGTAAGAATATATTAATTAATCATGTGATTTATTCCTCTTTACTTCATCGGACCGTGCCAAACTTTGGTGCTGCTTGAATTGGTTGTCCATTGTGCTAGTTAGTAGACAAGAGATTTCAATAGAAAATGAATTTAAAGTTAATTGGGTGAACCAGTGAAAGAAGATCGATTAATTTAGGGATGCACGACTCATCATGTGTTAATTTAACAAAATTATATTAATTTATAGAGGATAGAGTTATTGTGCTGCTCATGTATCGTCGATATGCATAATTACAAGGCATGTGTTGTGATCTTTTATAGTACAATTGGAGGGAAATATGATTAACTTATTATATCAATAATAAGACTATACATTGACCTTGTAGCATAAGACCCAATTGACTAATATTTGAGGCGATTAAGAAAGTTAATTAAATTACAAAATTATAATATACAGTACATGATTTCTATGAAATGATTATGTGTTTTTATTTTATTATATATCAGTTTATATATAAATACTTTAAAATAATTCATTTAACTTCTTTAGTATCTATAAATTAATCAACTATGTATTATATTTAGCAGGAGGTAATATAATATTAACTTTATGACTCTCTGGGCGGCTAGATATATATATAACTGGAAATCTCTCCCTTTAGCCCACGGTAAACTTTTGATGGTATAAGAAAACTTTTCTTCCCACTTGGTTTAGTAAATTTGCAAGATATCACTCAGAATCAATTATTTGATGAATGATCCAAGTGCTTGCCTAACGTTAGCATTCTCCCTTGGTTCTTTTTTATATGGAATATTTAACTGATTCACCTTGATCAAAAAGTTGGTTAATATCAATAAATATGTAAAAGCTGTAAACTTTATCTCAAAAGTACCCTTATCTACAGGGGGTAGATAGAATAAGAAATCAATCTTGCCAATGTGATTATGAGTGCATGAGGATTAAAGAGAGGAATTAAACATGGTCAGAATGGAAAAACTTTCAAATATGTTTTAGACAAGTTCTGAATATTTCTTGTAAATAGAAGTAAGGTAAGTGTTTTGGTTGTTCCTTATAAAAAATGAATGGAGCGAGAAAAACGATGAAGCAGTGTTAATTTGGAAGAAATGGGAAATGCAATTGTTTACTTAATAATCAAATTTAGAAATTAATTGATGTCTTTACTTGACTTTATACTATAGAACCTCTCTACGTACTATATATATATATATGCATGACTTGATAAAATTATATACACCACACGTACGATGAGAATAATAACCCTGTAGGTAGTTATGTACTCACTGTGCTTGTTTGGAAAAGCTTATTTATTTTCTATAAGCACGTTCAACAGTGTTTTTTCACAAAAAAAATAATCTTCTCCATATATTTACCCTGACTTGCGTAAAATTACTTCTCTATCTCGTTCTCAAATGGACCTAATACTAACTAGTCTATCTATGCCTTTTGCTTATAAATTAAGAATAGTTAATAGTTAATAACCCTGCTTTTGCATGGTATCAAATAAATATGTCTTTATCTATTACAAAATAACTATGCATCGAGTTTCTAAAAAATGCTATATAGTATGCAGGAACACGCATAAGGTAATTAAGAAAATCATTATATTCAATACTGAAAGGAATTGATGAGGACCAAATAGGAATTTGATTTAAAAAGTTTGTTTGAAAAAGTTTATTTACTCTCCAAAAACACGTTCAACGTTATTTTTCCACAAAATGAAATAATTTTCTCCACATTTTTATTTCGACTTGCATAAAAGTAATTCTCTGCTTGTTTTCAAACGAACATTCAGAATAGTATAGGCCACCTTCTTAAGCCAAGTACGTAGTATTCTCGCAAGAGTACAAGAGAGCAAGTATGGTGAATAACTCTTTATTAAAAATCTCCACCAGGAACACAATTTGTTGCTGTACTTTGTGTTTTTTTTTATAATTCTATCACTTCAATCAAAATCAAGGAAATTAATTGCAGCAAGGTGCATTTCTTTCTTAGCCTGATTCAATTTGCTTAGCTCTCTCTGAATATATGTGACAAGCTTTTCAGTGGAATATTGGTTTCTTTAAGAATTTGAATTGGATTTCGCTTGGATTACGTAAAGAAGGTAAGGTCCCATCTTTCTGCATGAATCGCAATGCAATTATTCATAACATTAAAAAGAGAACGAAAAACAGATCATAATAAGCATCACAAAAACTTGTTCCACACACAAAACTCTTTAGTTAATCATTATATAAATTGAATTTTTTTCAACAAATTGTAACTTGTTCGGTAATTATCTACCGGAATAAGATAATAAATCAAACATAAAGACTACTAATCGTCCAGATTATATGAGACAAAATGAAATGTAACATAAACAGTTCAAATTTTGGAACTTTATGATCTCGTGACTGGCTCTGCCTCCATGTTTTTTCCATCTATAATATGCTTATCTTCTAAAGTTCAGATCAAGGAAAAAGTCACTCCAATAAAGCAATGGGCGTTTCGTTTTTCTATTTGACTATTGCTGACCAATTGCTCGTATGCTTAAAATATTCCTCAAAACCAGTTATTTCTTGAAGAACTCGATCAGAGAAATAGTACTTATTCGAAGAATAATGCATTGGAAAACCCAATTCTGTCTCTTCTTTTTGAAGATCCATAGATATGTACAGAAGAATAATGATGAGCCTTCACAGTTGATGTCTCTCGATCTTTCATTTCTACGCATGCTCGTGAGAGAGAGAGAGAGAGATTCCAGATCAAACAACTAAGCTTAAAGTGTGTAATGATGATGATATGATTTATTATTCTGTCTACAAGTTGAATCAATGATCTAAGATACGTGTCAACTTGTCAAAACGAAATTATATGTCAAACAAATGAATTAAGCTTAATGATGAGGGAATGTTATTTACATGGACTATAATTAAATATATAGGATTTAATTTTAGGCTCACGCTGAGAGCTAGCATGCGATACAGATATCCTATTAAAAAATAAATTTATGATGGCAAGTTTCAAGCAATGGTTCAGCAAATTTGGCATAGATCATCCAGCATCGAGGCCACCGCCAAAGCTGTAGCATCCTCAATATATTGCCTATATGTGTGTGATGCACTTCATACCGTCCTAGATGTAGAAACTAGTGGAACAATTTGTTTTGATCCTAATGTAAAATATTAACCAACCATCTAGTCTCTTAAAATTACACTATCCATGATCCTAAAGATTGGAATTGGACAATTAGTTCAGTTTCATTCGATATATAACACTTTAATCTATTTTATTTTTTAAATTTATAATTTTTTATCTAAAGTAACATGTTAAGGGGCTCATAATCAAACTAATAATAATTCTAATACACATGATTAAAAAGGATGTTTTAGAAAAATCAAAATATAGTCTTATAAGTAAATCACTAAATTAATCTCTTTAATATCCTCAAATTAGTTATTTGACTGTTGTATATTAAGGGCAAGAGGTAGATAGTAATTTTTTTATAAATTATCTCCATCGGTTGTACTTATTAATGGGGTAGTCAGTAATACAAATAATTAAAGAGCAATTTTACAAAAATCAACACATTTTTTTAATAAATAACAAACTTAATTATTTTTCTTAATCCCCATAAATTAGTTATATAACTATTATATTTATCACTAGAAAGAGTATTTTCTTATAGACTTAAGATAAATTAAGGTATACTTAACCTGTAATATGCCTTGCCTTCTCATGCATGACTTTCAACTAGATAAATTGATATTAGTAGGAACATATGACAATTTACTACTTCTCTTGTCATATTTATAAGTTGCTTCACACAAACTAAGGAAAATCTTAAATTTCATTAATTGTACCTTAAAATTTAACAACTTTTTAACCTTTTTCTTTTTTTAATATCCACTATAACACATGAAAGTAAGATTAACACATAATAAATGAAAGATAAAATTGTACATTCATATAAAAAATTTAATGAAATAACTTGTAAATATATCAAATCAAACATTATATTTGGTATAGGACCGAACGAGAATGTGTGTCAATCATATGGCTTGTTTGGAATAATGTTTCTAAAAGCCAAATGCACGTTTAACAGTGTTTTTTCACAAAACGAAATAATCTCTTTCACATATTTACATAGATTTGTGTAAAAGCACTTCTCTACCGCATTCCTAAATGGGCTCATAAAAGAGTGCAAACAATGTTAAGTGATACATGAAAATAACAATAGAATGCAAGTAGCTTAGAGTTTGGCAAGCAATAATATCATTCTTTAATTGAACATAACTAGCTTGTTGCGTAGAGGGGTATGGTGGGGTCAAATTCAAATATATACATATATATTAAGCCAACGACAGGTGATTTCAAGTCACTAAACACCAAAAGCTAAGTGACATGCCAACACACCACAAAACTCTCTCTCTCTAGCTATTATTTCTGTTTGTTGACACATGATGATGAGTAGTGTGAGGTTCACGGGTTAGAGTTTTTTGTAGTTACCAAACACAAACAACGAGAGAGAGAGAGAGAGAGAGCTTCTTCGAGTGATGTAGTGCATGGGGAAATAAAAAATTGGATTACCAGTTACCACATAGTATAGTACAACAACAGACTTTGTCTCTTTTCCTCACTGTCATACTTTGCCAGCAACACCTTGTGATACAAACAACCAAACTCCATCACACAAGTGAGTCTTAGCTTCCTTTACGGACACTTAGGGTTGATGCTGATATGAGACTTGATCAGGCGCGCACACACATGTTTGGGAATGGGACATAGAACTACTTTTACACAAGTCAAAGTAAATATGTAAAGGAAATTATCTTGTTTTATAAAAAACACCGTTGATCCTCCGTGTGGACTCATAATCATTCCAAACATGCAGATAATAATGATCCAACAAATTGTAAATATTTGTATGAGTGTGTGCGTTTGTGTTTGTGATATATCTAACTGTCAAATTCGATGTGTTTAACCAAAATATAATATTATTCATAGATAATTATATTGTTCTGAAATAGAACTAATGGTCTATTTTAGTAGTTGAAGGATTTCGGGCGTACCTGTAGATTCCAAATTACGAGTAGATGCTTCCACAGATACCCACGCAAGTTGAGGATCACAAGGATGGACCCAAAATGCAAAACATAATAAATGCACACCGGGAGAAGAGAGGAGAGGAGAAGGAAACTTTTCTAAGAAGGAAAACGGGAGAAAAAATGTTCTCCACACGTTGTGTCTCCCGTCTATTGTGTTATCTTATGAGAACGTGGGTGTTATCCTTTATTAATTAAAGGAATATAACTGCACATCAGAAAACTGTTCCCATGCAAATAGGATCTAATTTTCAAATTCACACTTTTGGGAATATTACAACTTTGTTCCCACAAATTCTCTTATTCGTACTTTTGCCCCAAAACACATTTTGAGCCTAATCCAATATGGGTGGATTAGCCCATATTCCAACATCTCCCACTCACACTTGGTGGATTAGGAATCGTGGGTCTCGTCTTCCTCTCTTTTTCCTTTCATACTAGGTGCTTTGCCGTGACCGCATGGGCATGACGTCTTTTAGATGTTTGTACTAGAAATCACTTTCACAGGACCAGCACAAGACAATCTTTCTTCATGTAGCTTGAATTCGGTAATTATGCCTCATATGTCCTAAATTTAACCAAAATACACTTTCACTTGACGAATCTAATCCCTCTCAAGTCAACATAAGACTTAAATCATCTTTCTCGTATGCGTGGTGTCCACACTTATGAAATCTCCAAGTCGATATAATAAGGGACATATCACAGATACCAGCATAGTTGTGTATTTATCAAGTAATCTTCCTTTCGCCCATATATCATTTTGATATACATCAATCGCTTTCCTAACATAGTACTTTGTATCGCATCCATCATAATAGTAGGATGTACGTTAAGGTAGCAGTAATTGAAGTATACCTCTATGATAATGTCAAAGTCAAAGGACATAAATAGAAATATTAATTTCTTGGGACTCACACATCAACGAAGCAAGGATCCATTCACTTGCTTCCCTTTTGCGGTTTTATAACACATGTGGTATGAATCACATGCTACGGTGTTTCTCTTATACTATAAGAGCGTACGTCATTTTGATACTTATTATCAACGCCATACAGACTTTTAGTCTAGATGTTCCTAACATCTAAACCCAAATTCTTCCTTCTCTCATACTTATATGACGTCAGTATTGAAAAATTTGTTGTCTGGTAACAGGTATCATGGGAGCGGGTCCCCATGATTTGATCCATGTTTTACGTGTATACACATTGGATCTCATCTCGACACGCTACACAGTTGCCGAGGCGACATAATTTGTATTTCTTCTCTACCTATCAGCATTCCTGCTGTCTTACTGGTGAATACAAGTGTCTCATCTTTGCATACTCCTTCTGAGTATCAAAGGCGGTAGCTCGTATGAGAGAGCCTACCTCACCTGCCTGTACGACATACTAGACATTGTATACTCGTACACAGACACATGAATTAATCACGAATTTAATATACAGTGTCTGTAATTTTACATTTTGCGTATACCAATTGCCCTTACATGTTTCTCAAACATTTCTCTGGTAATTGGTTTAGTCAAAGAATCTGCAACCGTACTCTTGGTCGAAATGCACTGTACATTAATCACTTTGTGTGCTACATAATCTCTCACAACGTTATACTTAATATCAATATGATTTGTCTTGTTATGATATGTAGGGTCTTTCATGTAGGCTATGGCTGCAGTGTTGTCACAGTATATTAACACAGGATTTGAACTCTCATTTCCAAATCCAAGGTGTTTAGCCATATAGGCTCTTGCACTATCATAGTGTAAGCCACAAACTCAGCTTCCATTGAATACAGGGCTATGCAAGTCTGCTTCTTGCCACTCTAACTTATGGCACTATGTTTTAGCAAGAAGGTATAACTTGAAGTTGACCTTCATTCAACTTCGTCTCTGCCTACTTCAGTGTTGAAGAATCCAAGAAGCCTCAATTCGCTTCCTTGATAAGTTAGTGCATAATCCGTTTTGCCCTTTAAGTATCACAGAATCCTCTTCACAGCTTTCCAATGCTGTTCATCAGGATTTGACTGGAACCTACCTACCGGTCCAACTGCGTAGCAAATATCTGGTCTTGTACACATTATTGCATACATTAGATTTCCAAGGGCACTAGCATAAGAAACTCTTTCCATTCATTTATTAGCTGACTCAGTTTTGGGATACATTTCAAGATTCAGGCCAACTCTAGTAGTTACCGGGGTGTCTAATGTAATTCTTTTATGAAGTAGATGGAACTCTCTTTGAGTGATTCCTTTGAATTTTAACTCCAAGTATGTATTCTATTCTCACATGTCTTTTATCTCAAAATTCGATGACAGCTATTCTTTAACAACTAAAATCGAATTTAGGCTATTTCTGATCAATAGTATATCGTCTACATATAATGACAATATCACAAAGTTATCATCAAACCGTTTAATGTAGACACAGTGGTCATCTTCAATCATTTCAAAATTGTATAAGGTTATCGCTCTGTGAAACCTCAAGTACCACTGTCTCGATGATTATTTCATTCCATAAATAGACATTTTGAGCTTATAAACTTTGCTCTCCGAACCTTTCTTTACAAAACCTAATGGCGTACCATTTAGATTTCTTCATCCAAGTCTTCGTTTAGAAATGCAATTCTCACATTCATTTGATGTAACTCCAGATCTAAACCGTTTACTACTGCCAGAATCAGTCTTATCGAATTAAGGCGTACAACATGTGAGAAGGTGTCCTCGTAATCGATACATTCCTGTTGTGTATACCCCTTCACAACCAGACGTGCCTGATACTTGTCAATTGATCTATCCACTTTCATTTTTATCTTGAGAACCCACTTGTTCTCAATGGCCTTTTGACCTTTTGGTAGATCAACAAGTTCCCAGACTTGATTCTTTCTCATTGAATCAATCTCTTCTTCCATTGCTTTCTTCCATTCATCTTTGGCAAGGCACAAGGCTTCTTGTATAAAACATGGCTTATCATTTCTATCTGGAATGACCATGAGTGCTTCCCCCTCTATTGGGAAGTGCCTCTTGGGTACATTTCCCCTATCACTCTATTTTGTAGAGACCTTTTGTCTCCTTCATTTCCTTTGCCTCGACCTTTGTAAAGGCCTTTATGAGCCTTTTAATCTCCCACTCAGATCGATATATTGAGAAGATTGGGGATCATTAGATCGATCTGCACTACCTTGTTCTGTCTCATAAAAGAGATACTGTTCGAATTATCTCTCCTCTGCTAGGAAATTCACTTTTCGAAAATACAACATCCTTTGATTCAACTTCGGTTACTGTCCCACCTTTGTTTTCGCCAATGAAAACGCATTCTTTTGATTCTTTTAAGTATCTTATAAAGATACATTTCTTTCCTCTATGACCCAACTTCCCATACTTATGGGAATCATTATGAAGGTATACAGCTGACCCCCAGGGTCTTAAGATACTTAAATCTGGCTTGTGTATAGTCCATAACTCATAGGGTGTGGAAGTAGCTACTTTTGAGGGTATATGTTTAAGTATAAAGGCCATTGTTAATAAAGCATCACCCCAATGCGAAATTGGTAGGTTTGTTTGAGCCATCATCAACTTAACCATGTTTAGAAGAGTCATATTTCTTCTTTTAGACACTCCATTTCGTTGCGGCGTGCCAGGAACAGTCAACTGCCTAATTATCCCATTTTTCTTCACAGAGCTCTTTGAACTGATCAAATAAGTATTCACGACCTCGTTTAGTATGTATACTTTAATTTTATGTTTTATTTGATTCTCTACCTCATTCATGTACCATCTAAAACACTCTGGGACTTCAGACTTGTGTGAGATCAAATAGACATGCCTTATCATGAAAAGTCATCAGTAAAGGTAATGAAGTACTAAGCTCCCTGCCTTGCCCTCACACTCATGGGACCGTGTATATCAGAATGGACCAAATCCAATGGATTTTCAGCTCTGGTTCCTGAACTGAAAGGTTTTCTAATTATCTTGCCAACTAAACAATTTTCACATAAGGCTATTTCCATGTTTGGACTTCACCAGAAAACCTTCCTTTGCCAATTTAATCATTCGATTCTAACTTATGTGCCCTAGTTAGCATGCCAGATATTCATACCAACTATTATATTGGAGGAATTAACAAAACAATCATGCAAGTCGAAATCACCAATAACATCTATAACAAAGAACTTTCTTGAAAGGAAAGTTAAGCCGTAAAAGGTTTCGTTGCCAAAAAAATGTTAGCAACCTTGCCATGAAAGTTCACATCAAACCCATAATTCAAAATACATAGTACAGAAACTAAATTCTGTCGGATGTCTTGTGTACGAAGCATATCATGTAAGATCAAGGTCTTTCCACCACACAGAGATAATATGTGGTGCCTATATCTTTATCCTCGATTTTTGCGTTATTGCCAACATAAGGCCATTTGCATTGATTTGGCAACAGACGGTAATCCACTAGGGACCTCTGATCCTTCGTTACACGGTCTGTTGAGCCTGAGTGCAAAATATAAGAAGAAAAACTACGTTCAGTTAGGAAAGAGGTACTCGATACATAAGGATCGTGTGAATTCACATAATTCATCAGCACCTTTCCACAGTCATTTTGCACAGGGCAGTCCCT
Source organism: Vachellia pachyceras (assembly GCA_025593235.1). Lineage (NCBI taxonomy): Eukaryota > Viridiplantae > Streptophyta > Magnoliopsida > Fabales > Fabaceae > Vachellia > Vachellia pachyceras. The sequence continues at coordinate 6,756 of JANTPZ010000431.1, read as the reverse complement.
TGCGAAGTGACCCATATTCTAGCAGGCATAGTATTTGACCTTATTCAGGTCAACTCTCTTTATGCCGCCTTTAGATCCCTTCTTCTCGAATTGCTTTATGCCCCTTTTAAATCTAGGGTCATCTTCCTGCCTTTCCACGGAATTTCTTGCCTTCTTAAATCGGGCTTGGCATTGGAAGGGCCTGTATTCTCAGTATTATAGGCATGCCCAGAATACTTAAATACCTCCAGGTACTTTACAACATTATCAAAAGTGATAATGTCATCGTTATGGGTTAAGTCGACTTTCATATATTCCCAACTATGGGAAAGTGACCTGATTACAGCCTGCACTTGCTTCTCATCATTCAGTTTATGTCCAGCTTCCTGGGGCTCTCTAATCATGTTTGACATATCTCGAAGGTGCTGCTTCATAGGTGTATTACCCCGAAGTTTATGCGTGTTAAACTTGATCGTCAGACTCCTAAGTTTGGTGATTGACGTTCCATTAAACTTATCTTTAAGAGCCGCCCACATGGCATGTGTAGTTGGATGCTTTTCACACTGGCACATTAGGTCATTCTCCATTGTGCTCAACAAGGTGACTCTTGCAATATTGTTCTCTTTTCCATGCCTGGTATAACTCCAGGTTCCTTATGTGCTGGGTTAAAGTCCCAACTTCAATTCCACCAAAATGGTGGTCAGTGGCTCAAGGGCCTCCTGTTCCTCCAATATATATTGCACCTTACGGTGCTAGATATCCCAGTCGTCACCATTCAGCTTATCCCCTTTAGTCCAACTCGGCAATTATGCTTTTTGTTGCCATTTTCTAGTCTGAGGTGACATGGTATCTTATCAACAAATGTTTTCTCATATAGCTGAGTTTTTAACGATTATGTAGTACATCAAAGTATACAATGTCTTATACTTATATTATCCCTGACAAGAAGATAATTTGATCACTAGATTTGTGATCAAGAGAATACATTGGTTCCTCCCATAACACAAACACTAGTAACTACATTATTTCTTTCAAGAATTTTATAAGTACTTCTTGAATCGTCAACTTTTAGAAATCCCGTTTTCTAAAAGCTCTCACTTATTAAAATTGTTACAAGGTGACAAATCATGCGAATAATAATGACAGGTTTCACAGCAATTCACATAAACTTAAACATGTCACATTTCACAATATATTTAGTAATAGTCATACACCAAGTCATGTTCTAAATATATTAACAAAACACAAAGTGTAAAAATATAAATCTAAAGCATAACACGTCTTTAGATATTTGCAATACAATAATCAACTTTTATTTCTTCAGTCCTTTAAAGTATTGGTTATTGTTCAGCATAAGTTTCGTAGTTTTCTTTACTGCATCAACCCACATGGTTATTAATGTGAATGTGCTTACAGCTCTAATTGTTGTATGGCACTTCATCATGACATTCACATAGAATTCTGCAGTTTCATTATCAGTTTTGTTGTTAACATAGCTCCCACTTATGTCATATTTTTTTTTATTCTTAAATATGGCTATTCTCATTGCATGCCATAGCCGGGAAGAATGGTTGATCGTCCTCTTAATCACAGTCTTGAGGTTTTGAATTGAATGAGAACGAGTACTCAGGACCTGGGTCGAAATAGACCTCTTAAGGTTCCACTAGGCCTTCCTTAAGGTTTTGATTAGGACCCCCTTCAGGATCCTCCTCAGTGTCTTCCTCACGTCCCTATGAGAATCCTCCTCAAAATCTTCTTCAAATGATTTCTTCTTAAAATCCTCTTCAAATTCTTATTCAGGATCCTCTTTGTGAACATGTTCATCAACATATTCAATGCACACTGGTCCGTAAGACAGTGTTTCAGTGCTATTTAAACTTTATTATACCATTAATTTTTTAAAAAAATGGATTTGAAATTATTACATTGAAAGATTTTCAAAAATCTTTGACTAAGCACTGATTTTCGATAAAAACATATCCTAAATTGCCTCATAAAATAGGAAAATTATATATCAAAATAAAGCTCTTGAATTTTAGGATTTTTAGGAACAAGCCGCCGCTCATTTGTACCATTCAAGCACCTATACGCTCCCCTAGAAGAAAAATTCCAGAAAAAATTTGAAAAATGGAGCAAAAGCCACTCTCGGCGGAGGCGCGTGCACGCCACGCGCCGCCATGGATGTCTCTGTTCACATCATGCGCCGGCCCATTGAATTCCACGCGCCGTCCCCTGTCAGCTGGTGTTGTCCACATGTCGAAAGGGCGTGCCACGTGGCCTCACTTGCCACGTGGCCCCCTTTTTTTAAATTTTTTTATTTGGGCCTCTTGTGGTCCAAAAAAATATTTTTTAAATTTTTTATTTTGTTTGGCTCCCCATGGCCCAAATTTCTTTTGAATTTTTTTTTGGGGGTTTTGGGCCTCTCTGGCCCAGAATCCCTTTTTTTAAAATTTTTTTATGATTTAAATTTTAAATCATAAAGGAAAAATACCTTAATTGACCCCATACTTTTTATTATTCTTATTAAAGCCTCACCTGTATTGAATTTGATCCCAATCCATCAAGGTGGACTAGATATAACTGAAGGGGTTATGTAACTGTGTTTCAATGGGGAAACACATATAGAATATACTATATATATATATAGCTATTTATGTTTCACTTGTATGCAATATTATTATAAACCTGCAGAATAATTGCGTGGAACTTGCATGAAATTTATCGTAATCTCATACTATGAAATCCCGAGCTTATTGCTAATAAGCTATTGAGGAGTTCCTCGCAAATGTAAACTATAGCGACTCACAAGATTATCAATACGTACAAACTCAAGGATCTTTTAAGTAACATTGAAGTAATATTTCAAAAACTATAATGGAGCTTTTTTGCCCGAGCTTTGTAGAGAGGAAGAGGAGAAAGCACCACTTGGATGTATTACACACATACACACACATGCAGCTAATCATAAGATGCAGAGCGAAGAGGCCGTAGTCTTCAAAGTGACCGTAGTGTGATGGATGTCAAATCTAAAATCACACGTTTGGCTGTATTATACTTTCTAATATCTTCTTGAAACGTCCCTTTTTAATAAATCCTCAAATCCATTAATTCAAATGAGTATTACAAGGAAGACATTTTACATCCAATTTCCTTTATCAACAGCCACCGTCTGTAGAAAAGGTGGTGGATGGTCAATAATACAAATATAGCCTATGATATTGTAAGAGAATATAGCTAGCTGGTCAGTTGAGACACCGTTTTCTCTAATCACAACCTGCTAATTCCTATGCTCAGCTGCAAGAAATTGTTCTCTCTTGAAACGCCTTTTAAATTTGTAACTTGTTATTAAATTTCTTTTTATGAAAGGAATAATTAAGAAGGGGGGTGAGCTACCTCGCTAGCATATTGAATTAGTTACTTGTAATATTGGATTTTGGAAAGAGGAATATCATCATGAAGGCCCATAATGACCGTAGAATAAAAGGTAAAGCAAGGTGAAACATATCTGCCATGAAAGTGATTCTTCAACTGAGAGATTTGTTTGGGTTTACTGAACTTTTGCAGTCCCTTTCACAATAGAGAACCTCTATATATGCACCTCCTCTAGCCTAAAAACATATATTTCAGAACTCGCTCATGATTGGAAGTGGGTATTAGAAATCAGCGAAAAGAGCTAGTAATAAATTTTATATTTAGAATTGAAGGTAGTGTGTATTAAGCTATAATACTCCCGTCTTAAATATAGAAGTTAGATTGACAAAATTATTACTATAATTCCAAATATAATATATCAGTTCACTTTATTTCTCAAATGTGTAATTTTTTCATAAAGAATTTCTATTGATTTCATATATTAAGGGTTTTAATTAAAGAATATTTTCAATACAAATGATTAAATATGATATTTTAAATAAACCACGTTGGTTACACCACAGGGGACCATGGATCCTTATGGTATAAGCCCATGAGAGCATAGCCGGCCAAGCCCACTTAACCACGACCACCCCCAAAAAACTTCAAAATGTTAAATATGTTCATTTAAAAAAACAGTAATCAAATTTTAATTAATAACTTTAAATAACAACTATAATTTAAATTTGAATCATCAAAATTTATGACATTTGTGTAAGTAACATTTCCATTTGCCTTTTCAAATCTTGAAATTTGAATTTATATATATTATAATTGCATTTTTTTGGGCTAGGCAAGGCACTAATTGTGGGCACTATATCAGAAGTTGAAGCTGTGCTTTATCTTTTTATATGCTTGTTTTGCTTCAATGCTACACAGGATTCTGAATAAACCGAGCTGCTTCACTGAAACTTCCATTCCAATATTTTGTCATTGTGTTGGACAAACTAATGAAATATATTCAACAAGTGAATGATTCAGTGGCTTTTCTACAGTGTTCATGGGTTATGGATAACTGAGAAGAAACTCATCCTCATGCTCCATTAATATTAATAAATTCCCATGAACATACACAGCTTCTCATTTCAGAATGATAGGCTTATTCCATCGAGGTTTTGAGAGAGAGAGAGAGAGCTATCAGCACTGGAACTTCCTATTTTCTCATTTCTGAGTTGCAAAACTGGTATCTTATTGTTTCAAATTGCCTCTTGCTTTATGAAGAACGAATGAATGAATGTGCAGTTGTTTCCTCTGAAGAATGACATCTTAAATTAATATGCATATTAGTTTTGGAGTAATGGTGAAAGTTGATGCCATTGGATCTGGAGGTTAGAGATTCAAATCATGGAAAAAGCCTTCGCATTTACAGAGGTAAGGCTGCATAGCATACATCAATCCCTTCCAAATTCTACTCAGTGAGAGCGTTGCGCACTGATTCCTTTTGTTGATGTTATATAAAGCCAACCTCACAGCCTTTTCTACCATAATTGTTTTTGGTATGCCTAGATCCTTGAAATGAGAATTTAATTTTTCTTTCTAAGTTTAGCATTTAAGAGATCCTCATTTGTAAATGTGACTGTTGATCGAAGTATCTGACATTGCTCAACTCAAAGCTTTTGTTTGGATGCTGTTCATCTTTATTTTTATCTAGTCATACCATTTGCGTACCTTTTTAAAAGATGTATGTGATAATATATGCATAATGTGTGGACACATACACACACACACATATGGGAATGGACCCAGTTACACCCTGATATTAAACTTCCTCTGCTCTTATTGATGACTATTTATACCATATATTGCTTTCAATGTCAGTCGATTGTTATATTAAATTTGCGTATTTTGAGTATCATACTCAAGATTACACATAAATTCAACCTTACCGTACATTATGATGATGGAATATATCCAATTTTGAAATATGATTAATAAGATGCAATAATTCAATCAAAATATCAATTTTCTAGTACGCATACAGTAATATCAATAACAATTCATATCCTTCAGCGAGCCAGGCTCTTCCTTTCCAAACTTGTCAGCGCTGACAATCCTTCCTTTGTCGAGTGTGAACAGCCAGAAGAGGCATTAGAATGATCTCAGGATGGAGTTTTAGATGGTAAAAATGAGAAAATAAGCACGTTCATTTCCAGTAGATGCATGTTACGCTCTTAAACTTTCTCAAGATACTTGTATTAGAACTACTCTTATTGTCATTTCAATTTTGAGTGACTGATATTTTAATCTGCCTGCTAATTTGAACTAACATGCTCAATGAGTATCATGTATGGAAGTAAAAGCGTGTCATGCATTTTTTCTATGCAGTCTCCACCTTTGTAAGTCTTGTCTGGTGCTGTTTGTAAAGTTCACGCAAATTCTCAATAAAATTTTTGTTTTTTACTCAATTATTCTTGTTTGAAGCTGTAACGCTTGGAGCCAGTGTTAGATAAATGATGTTTCCTCCTCTAACGCAGAATGATATGAAGCAGGGGTAAATGCTATAAATGTGCCACTTACCACCAACCATATTAGCTCCTACCAATGCTTTCTTTCAATAGACAAAAAGTTCTCATTCCATCATTCTAACGAGTTTCTTGCAAGTTAATTGAACCTGCTGGTGCACTATGTTTTGAGTTTCAGGAAAACTTTTATAGCTTAGGCACAATTTTGCATATAGAAAATGTAAAAAGTCATTGAGTTGATCTTCCAAGATTGGCGAAGAAACTTTAAAGTGATAATTATCCTTAGCAATTGATAGGATTCTCAGAGGCAAAAGTACTAAAAAGCAGCACAAAAGCAGGCAAACACACGAGTAGCCTATGGACATCATTTATAAATCCAACAAGTATATGAGGGATGTTGGGGGGATTGTTTTCGAAAATACTCTCTATAATTGATTTTCCATCAATGATTTACAGTTAGTTGGATGATCAATGAATGTCAGTTTCTGGAAATTAACCAAAATTGTGTGTACAATTATATTAAAAGATTTTTCTATATCCTCTGTTTTTCACAGATAAACTCAAAAATAATGGAAAATTGGAACCTCGTATTGCATGCCTGTTCTCTTCTGCTCATGAAGTGGCAGCCTCAGAATGCAAGGTAGGATTTCTCTTTTGGACCATCCAGTAGCCAACTCCTCCAACAACAATTAGAATGATAAGTCCATCAACAGCTCCAACAAGTACAAACACCCATTTCTTCAAATTATGCTGACCATTATTCCCAGTTGTTCCCTTTGGAACCTTAACCATATAACTGAATCCTATACCTTTCTCTACCTGCTTGAGCCCAAGGACAAGTCTGTAAAGATAGCATTCTTGCACGTTGCTGCTTTTGTTCCTAAAATATAAAGCAGAAGCACAT
>JANTPZ010000430.1:0-11241 GCA_025593235.1 Vachellia pachyceras | reverse complement strand
CAAGCATGAGGGAAGTTTCCATTTTATGGAGTAACATTTGGGTTGATGTTCTCTTTTTAGATTGGTCATTCTAAATTGACAGGTAATAATTGGGGTTTTGAATAAGACCAACTTTTCATTTTCCATTCTAATTACTTTCTCAATTAATGCTTAATAGGTTAACTTTTTTTTTAAAAGATTTAAGGAAACCAAATAAATTAAAATATTTATCATTTTTTCTTAAATCAATTTGTTACACTTATAAAGAGATATAAACCAATTATACATACAAGTATTTTAAAATATATAAAGATCCATTTGAGAAAGCGGTAGAGAAGTACTTTTACGCATGTCTAGGTAAATACGTGGAGGAGATTGTCTCATTTTACGGAAAAACACTGTTGAATGTACTTTTGAGTCGGAATTAAATGTTTCCAAACAAACACGTAATCTAAGTATGTTATTTAACTTCTTTATATATATATAGAGAGAGAGAGAGTAGCTAGAGGGGAAGTAATGAAACAGATCGAAATGAATAAGACTTGAAGAAGAAGGAAGGCATAGAGGCTAACCCCTACAAAGTGCTCACCGGATTATTTCATTCTTCAAACTCAGATTCCGTTTAATTACTTACTTTTACTATTATCAATCAACAAATATTCTTCCACTTTCATTCAATATTATCCCTAATAATTTCATCTCAATACATATTCATATTATATATATATATCTTCTTCTAGTTTCTTTTTTTTTTCCTTTCAACAAATATTATATGTATCTTATACTACTATCAATCAACTTCGATTAGACTGTTATCAAGTTTAATAGATAAAACATTATAATTTAGACAAAATAAGTGATAAAGACTCATGTTCTAGAGGAAAAATCGGTGAAAATTCTTTATTCAAAATAGTTATTAGTTAGAAAGATTTGATATGTTTTTGTAAAAAAAATACAGATACTATTCAGAGATTTTATATACAGAAAGAGCCATTATGATCAACAAAATTTTTAAACAGCCATTTTCACTTATTTTCTCTATTTTAATTTTTTAAATATATAGTTGGCTGTCTTTTTTTTTTTTGCCAATATAGTTGGGTGTCCAATCTCAATCTTTACACATAAATATGTGTAAAAAACAAAACTGAAAGGAATCCATTATTTATTTTTCATATTTTTCATATTTAAGAGAAGTAATTCTATTAAGGTGTGGTTTTATGATTCTCCCATCCCCTCTCTCTTTGAACCCTTCCATTAACCAATTTTTTTTATCTTTAAAAACTTTATATTTCATTACAGTAATAAATTATTTCTCAATTCCAATAATAAAAAAATAATCTTGGTATGTGCAACCGAATCCCATAGTTAGAATATGAATGATAATTATATATCTTATATTACTTAAAAAAGAATATTTCCCCCCAAACAAGGAACTCTTTTTTGTTTTGAATTGCTAATATGGCTTGACCTAGAAATTCGCCACAAAGAATGCACTATTAGAAGACAAAATTGTAGGGTTGTGTACCCTAAATTAATGAGTGCCCTTAATTATATAATAATTTGGACATTTCTTGAGATTCATTGCTCCTATTTTTATGTAATTATTAATTAATACATGGCACGACACACAAATGAATGACTCTTAATTATTAAATAAATAGAGGCGTAAGACGTTCATGAAACCAAAAAAAAAAATTATATAATTAATTAAAAAATTAAAATATCCCTAAAGATGCTTCATCATATCACGTGTACTGTCATCTAAATCCTCAACAACACCAACTAATAACGATAATTAATAACCTCAGTTTGTCAGGATTAGGGCTACAATCCAGATCATATACTGATTATTTATTAATTAAACTGTCATAATTTATTTTTATTTTTTTCGCCGACAGCACAGGGAGTAGTGAGTCGTACAGATTAAGAAAAGAATTGTGTTTTATTGGCCAAGTGGAGGGCATCGTAGTACGTGGTGTAATAATTAATTATTAAAATATTTAGTAGTTCGAAAATGATAAGGGAAAATAATTATTAATAAATTAATTTAATTAACTAATAAATATGGAGAATAGCATCTAAGCAATCATCAAAATGAAGAAATTGAAAAGTTGGCAAACAACCTGCGGAAAATTGAAGCCTCGTTGTATTATGCATTATGTCTCTTCTTTTCTTAGCTTAGCTGATATGAGAAATATTATTTTATGAGATTAAAAATGTTAGGTGATTAAATCAATAAAAGAAAATTAATTTAAACAAATTTTAGTTTCATAAAAGTATTCATGGAAATTATAATTACTTTTTTACTAAAACAAAGGCATCAAGATCCATCTTGTTTTTGTTCTCATTATTCATAAGGGAATCAATTGGAATGGTCAATCAATTTTGGTCAAACTTAAAGTATATCTTGTCCTGCTTGGCTCGATCCAATCGATATTCTTTTTTTAATGAAAATTAATATTATGAGATCTTATTCTCTAATGTTAACCCTTATGATTCATGATTGTTAGAATTTAAAAAATGTAAAATAAAATGAAAGGAGAATCTTCTATTTTGAGATCACTTAGTTGCTTTTCTTATACAATACAATGCAGTAATACAGGGGAGAAGTGATTATTCAAATTTAATTATCAAAAGGTTAATTAATGGGAAGAGAAGATTGTTTAAAGATTGATTTACATTGTATTTAAAAAAATACTCCTCTTGTTATATTTACAAGGCAGAAAGAGAACGAATTTCTTGATTCTTCTATTTATATAGTACATCATTAAATTTTTTAGATGAAATGTACAGTTTTTCTCTTCATTTATTATTGCATTGACTTTGTTATCATAGTTTATAATATATATTAAATGAGATAAGGTTGTTAAATCATAATGCAAAGTTAATTAAGTTTAAGATTTTTCTTAATTTATAGAAAATATACTAGAAATGACTTATAAAATAATTAGAAGAGTGGTTGGCTTAGAAAATAAGTAGTTAAATATGCATATAGCAATTGAAATTCTTCGATCATCCGATCCTTTTTATAGAAGCCCTTCCAGAAGGTTTCTTTGGTCTTTTTAATAAGAAGCTTTACTGGCTTCAATAAGCATTAAATGTTTTTTCACATAAGCTCATATTTAATAAGGATAGTGAGAGAGGAAAAAGTATCCTAATGCCAGAATTTAGTGCAATTAATACAAGTAATATTGAAAATAACTTGAATTTATAACACATTTAATGTTTTAACTATTTTTATTGGTACATGTGATACATTAGTTAGAAGACTCTTATAATATTAACTTGACTAACGTTTTAGTGTGAACTCATCAGCGTCTAAGAATTTTCTTTGGTACATATAGTAATTTGGTTGAAAGGTGCTCTACCATTTATCTTAACACAAAGATTAGTCTTTATTGTTAGTCATTTATACCATGTGTCTCCAACATATTTGACAGAACCTAAATAAGAATATAATGACTAAAAAATTTAATGATAGGTAAATAATATACAATGATGAATTTTATATAAGCAGACATGATAACATGATCTTCCACTTAATTACCGGATTTTTTTTTTAATTATTAAATTCTTTCTTCGAAACTTCATAGTGATTTCTCAAAATTTATTAACAAGGGCTGTTTTAAACTTAACATGACAATGATTTGATATTAGCTAACTATTTTATCTTTTTCACGCTGGCCTTAAAAAATTGGCTTTATCTAACTAGATAACAAAATGATTGTTTTATAATGGTCGCAAAGGAAAAATATTATACTAATTTGCTCAAAATTAACTAAACAAAAACGATTGTAAGAAGAAGAAGCCACCCAAAAGGCCAAAAGTATAAATTGTTAAAAATATTATTTTTGTGTTAAACTTGATTAAATGGTTTGATATATTAACCCGAAACTCGATCTGACCTTGCCAATCAACCTGGTTTTATCAATCCAATATCCTTATTAAATTGCCTTTTTCTTACTCAAATTGGATAAAATTGGATTGGGTTAGAACGCGTGGATTCCATGTTACATGCACGACCTTGTTTTGAAATAGTACAGAAGGACTTGGATTAAGTTAAGATGAGTTTTAGATTCAAAAATCAATCCAACGTGACATTATTGATTATGTTGAAATGAAGCAAATGAAGGATTAAGTTAAGTGTTGCAAATTTTGTGACATTTGAAAAATAAAAAAATTATTTATCAAAAGAATCTAATATTGATGCTTAAATTCAGGTTCTTTACACATGAAAATTTGTAAACATCAATTTTTCTTCAAAAAAATATTTTTTATAAATTTATCACCACGTTTTAATATGTTTTGCTTAGACAAAATTCTCTATTTTTCTAAAAGAAAGAACTCTGCATATGCTAGTTTTACCATATCTAATTTGATAATTTATCCCTGAAACAATTGTAAAAGAGCTTACGGAAGATAATCCTAATGTCATTTTAGAAAAGGGCCACCACACCACAAAACTATAAATTTATGTTAAAATTAGATGAGAGGAAAGATAGTGCAAGATACCCTTTGAATTATTGGGATATGACAATATATTGAAAGTAAAATAAAAAGAAAAATTGCTGAATATTGCCTTCCACAGCATCATATGCTTCTTATGCAATAATTGAGAGCTCCAAAATTAAGGGCAAATATAAATTAATATTAAGCCCCACAAAACAATATGTGTGTGTGTAATTAGTTGAGTTGACCGCACTCAAAGTACAATTATAAGTGGAATCACATATATAATATCTTAATAATGGGAGATTGATTCTTTAATTACATGGATTCCAATTCAGAAAATGCAAATGAATAATAATAGGTTAATTCAGTGAAAATTTTATGTTTTAAAATTTTTTTAAAAATAATCTAAATATTTTACAGTACTGATATTTCAATTCAAATTTTTATTATCACCAATATTTTTAAACAAGAACTTTTCACCGATTTTTCTTTATAATAATTGTAGGGCTTGTTTAGGGGATAAAGGAGTTCTGTTAGAAGAAATGAGTTTACGGATTTCTAGATGGTTTTACGAATTTTAAAATGTAAAACTTTTAATGAATTTCAAAATGGTTTTTATAGATTTCAAGATGGTTTTATATTGGAATGTGTGTACCGTTTGAGAAACCGTGTTCTCAAACAAGCATGTAAGCATCTCAAGGAAGAAATTCAAGAAATTAATCCTAAATTAATTAAAGAAATAATATTTTAAGGAAAAAAAAAGGCATATCTAGAATTCATATGCCCACAAGCCATCTATCACAATTTTGGTTGAAGCAATCATGCAAACATGATTGTTCTTCCTTGGCGTTTCTCCACCGTTCATGTCAATTTCCCTTCCCCTAACTTTCTTTTTCGTCCCAACAAGTCTTTGATGATAATTATTAATATTTATTCACTTTATTCACTCAACTATTCATTTTTTTAAATTTATTTTCCTTCTCCAAAATGATAATCCTTTTCCCACAATCATATCTTATCATATCTTTTCCCACTACCAAAACCAACCCAAAACGAAAGCCGCCCCATTAAAAAATGTTGTGTGTTCAAATTTTAGTATGCTTCATAGGACAACACATTACCTAAAATAAGACTACCTTTGGTAAAATTCTATAACATAGTATTAAGATATTATATTGTGATGTGGTTGCTATTATTTGTAATAAATTTCCTTAAAAAAATCAAAGAAAGTACTCAGAGATAAACCTTCATGATGATGATGATGAGGAGGTAGACACTAAGAAAAGAATGGGAAATTTCAGTTACAAAAGTAGCCACCACAGTATTTAAAAAAACCAGTGAAAGTTTATCATGTTTTCTTAATTTATTCTTTTATAGATTATATATTCTAATTTAATCACTCATGAATAAATTTTATCACACATAGGTAGATTTCAATTTGATACCAGAAAATTATTGATCGTGATTTTATTTATTAAGGATCAAATTGAAAAGGAATCCTTCAATTTTACACAATATTTTATTTTAGTTTTTAAATTTTATAAATTATATTTTCAGTCTTACTCCTAATACAATTAGTTTCGTTAATAAAAAAATTTCAATATTAAAATTTTAACAAGTTAACATATGAAGTTTAATTTCTTAAAATAATGATGATTGATAAAAGTGCACTATCTGTTTATGCGTGAGAGACCAAAGTGAAATATTAAATTTAAAAGGACAAATCATTTGTTCATATAGTGGATGCTTAAACAGCAAAAAGCCCTCATTTTTATATTTAAAACGCTCACTTTTGACATGGCATTATGCATTTACTTATTTCTTTATATTGCCCTGCTGCCAATATGCCTACCTCTTTTCTTTTCTTTTTTTTTTCTGGGGAGAAAAAAGACAAAATCACAGTCAAGTTATCATGGGATTTTGTTCAAGCTTCTGTGTGTTGGTTTATGACTTGTAGTGCATCTGAACCTGAAAGTTCTGCTTCTAAAGTGCTCCTTTGACAGTGAGTGTGACAAACCTAAAAGATAAAACATCATCCCCTGTTGTTAACTCAACTAACTCTCTCAAGCTCTTTGCCTCACAATCTAATCATGTATCTTGAGAAAATTACCTGTGAATTTTTACGTAAACAATCTAATAACTAAAAATTCCCATAATAAGTTTACAGTATACAATGATAAGATCCAATACAAGAAATAGTAACAGGTTCTATGCTACTCATTTGTTGTAGAACATTTTAATGATTGTATTGTTTACATGAGACAGAATCAATCAATTGTATGCAATCCAATCATACGTGAAACACTATCGATCACTGAATTTGGATATCTTCATGTTACGACGGATTAACTCATTCCATTCGGCCCAAATTGAGGATGTTGGATGACAAGTTGGGGATCGAGATGATGGTTGAAAAGAAGACAAGGAAGTGGTGGGAGGACATGAAATCAGAGCCATTGAAAGAGGCATCAAAGAGAGGAGATGAGGAAGAGTCCAAATATTTGCATAGCAATTAAAATCTGGCCACTATGAACTTTATGCTGTTGTCTATGTGCCATCTCCTCTCTGCACTAAAACAGGGGGTATTGTTTTTGTTCCCCTTTTCCACTATCTATGTGCTCACCTTCAACTATACATACATGTATAACACTCTCTCTCTCTCTCTCTGTGATTTGATATCTATCCCAAACTCGTCCTACACCCATTGGCCTTCCCCAAGATTCTTCTCAGATATTAACCCAAATCTTGTTTTGCACCCGGGAAAGTGCAACACAGAATAAAATTTATATATGTGAAGGGAGAAGGGTATATATAATGAAGTGTCAGCCTCACATGCCTGGGTTTAGTTTGAGAGCAACATAGTGGAAACCACGTATTCTTCCTATAACGGAATTGGCAGAGTTTGGTTCCTGTCCTATGTATCACTTGAAGAATAAAAGAAAAAGGGACATCAACTATTCAAATATTTTACTAAATATGCTCATGCTTGTTAATGAAAGAAACAAGGTTCTGCTGAACCGATCAAGTGAAGTACTGACATGGACTTGAACAGTCCAATTTTTTTAAATGAAAACGTTGTTTCTTAACAACAAGGTGATAGTTATGATTATCTTTATTTTAAATTATATATCCATTACAATAATTACTTTTAAAAAGTAAAAATAAAAATCAAATATTAACCGTGTAAATCTGATGAGACATTGGGTATTCATCAAGATGAGTAAGAATTGACGTTATTTTCATGTCTTTTGTTTTTGTCTCATGACAAAATTGTCAGTGAAATGAAATTCGTGTTAGACTATACTACTTTTCATTAACAAACCTTTTTGGGATAAATCACAAAACAATCAACATTATCTTACACTTTCATACATGTGGGGAAAAAACAGGGCTCCTCCACTTTTAAATTTGTACAAATTACTCCTTGTCGAAAATTATTCTATCATTTCCCTCATAGAATATAATATTTTATGAACCATGTTTCCTTTTTAATTCTATTTTCATGCAATTCCCACGAACTTTGAGCTATATCTAGATGATTTCTTAAACATTAAACTACATGCGGATAAACTACTTTTATGCTATATTCTCTTAAATCAATTGTGAGAAGCTCATTCTAAAGTTTGAAAAGTTAGGGAGATTATGTCCGTATTATAATCCAATCAATAATTAGTTTGATTATCTAATAAGTAACTTGGCTAAATCTTTAACATGGGCTCAAATGCCGACACCACTTTGGGCCTCTCAAAGCCCAATAACGTTTCATGGCCCAAGAATGAGATTTGAGTAAGCTTTTTCTTTTTGACCTGAATAAATTTGAGAAAGCTAAAACCATGGAAATTATTGCAGAATGAAGCCACAGAGGACATTGCTTATTCCCATCCACTTTCAGATCATCCCAAAGACCAAGACAAGTCCTTTTAAAAGTTGGGGAAAACGTGCTGTTGTAGACCAAGCCAAGACTTAGGTTCCAGCAAGGACTTCTGATTTCTGAAGTTAGATTCAATAATATACATTTACAACTCAAACTTTCATATTTACATTTAGAGTTTAAATTTCGTTATTTAGAGATAAATTTGTAAAAAAAATTGAATTCAAATAAGTATTTATTTATTTTTGACCAAAAAAAAAATAAGTATTTATTTATTTTTATCCGGAATCTAGCTTCAGAGCTAGTTTAGTTTATCAACCTACTCCATAAACCATTCTTGGTCATGTTCATTGCTTCATCAATTTTGATATGCCAATGAATCATGCATTATGAGAATCAATTCACGATAACCGCAATAATATCAATGAGGATAATTCTTTGTTGGTTAAAAAAATCTTAGATGAATCAGAAGAAAAAAAGAGAGAGGCATGATGCAGGAAGATGTTGCTGCGACATAACCGAAAGAACATAGAAAAATACACATAAGGTCACAATTTGTTTTAGTGATAGCGATAAACCAAAAAGCTAAAATGATGAATCATAATACTTTCACAATACCCAATCAGAGAAAATAACAGCTAGAAGAATCCCCAAGAATTAACACAGATACAAATTATTCAATTTGTCCTACACTTCTCTTTCAGCACTCCTATCTCTGCGAGGAAACTTTAAGCGAAAGATATCAAAGCATAAGATTTACAGAGACTATATTAGGTGGAACAATTTTTTACAACATGGACCAAATCATTTTAATGCCATAAATATTTAGCATATCATACTTCCGCAAGACTGACATCTGAAACCTTGAATTTAAACTTTATCATGTGGTTCTCCTCATCCTCCACAACTTCAACAGCGTTTTCTGATAAATTAAGGCGCCATAGTTTTCAACAAACGGGAAAAAATAAGGTATATACCCCATAGTATTAAACTTATCATACTCACGAATTTACTTTCTCCCTGTATTATCATGGTTAAGCACAATTTACTTCAATCTTCTTAGCCTTCTCTCACAAAAAACACCAATCATTGAGGAGTAGATTTAATACAAGTGATAATACATGGACTCTGGCTATCAATATGAATGGGATGACTAATAATGGTGATGCAACCACCAAACAGAATGATTAAAGGCAGCTCTTCTGTGCCAGATGGAATCTGGACCATTACCACATTCTTCCAATTGAAAGATTCAAGATAAACATGTACTCATAGGCTTAGAAGTAATCAGATAAAAGTATGGTTCAATATATAACAGTAATTACATGGAAGATAAACTAGAAATAGCGATATACATAGTTGACGCAATTACATAGACAACAAGAAGTATTTTAGTTGGAGAACATTCAATAACCATAGTGATTAAGGGGAAATGATACAGCACAACTTTCCGTCAATGCTAATTAAACAACTGTATTATTCCTCACGATTCCCAACAACTGCTGATAATTGTTCTCAAAAATTATTGTTTCAACAGGTGTGGGGCACACATTCTTCATGAAGTCTGCATATTTTTAAGTATGCAAATCTACTAGTATGATAGTTCGTGCATCTGTGCTGTCTTGACTCTTATGCCAAAATCAATAAGTGAACCATTGAGAATTATAATTGTGATATGAATTGGTCATATATATTACTTCCAGACCAGAGGAAGCTCAGAATACATAGTTCTTGAATTCAAATGGCGAATTGGATTGACACATAATACAGAATTAATAAAACAAATCATAGAAATTAATTTGTCATTTCAATCTAAGAAAATGTATGATCTTCAAATCAAATATCTAGTTGTATGTTCTTCAAATGGCTTAGGCAAACGCTACTAACAACCTACAATTGTGTTGGAACTTCAATTATTTAGCCTATTCTGAGCTGCATGAAACCAACTTTTGAAAATTTCATGTCAATGGAAAATGGGGGGAGATACAATTTCAATGGAAGAAAGTATTAATTGAAATTTTAAAGCTAAAAGTAAAAGACTCAAGACCTCCTTCAGTAAAACTTATCAGCCAATCTTGAGCAAAATCTGAATCTCTTCCCCCATCCTCCCCCAGCTTTTCAAGGAAATACTTGGAAAGCAGGGGGAAGGAACCAATTAGCATTTAGCAATAACATCCTGTGTCAATGGATGAATGAATGTTGTGCATCCCACTGGATTTGAAGCATCATAGTGTGTTGTAACCCTTTGACAATACAATCCTTCAGCATCCCATGACAGCACAATTATAAACAAAGTTACCAGAGCGCTTTCTGGCAAGCAGGTTCCATTGTGGAGGTCCTTCACTGGGAACCCATGCATTGAGTTCAATGAAACCCTCGCCATGAGTCCTGGGTCCACCAATGACAATAAGGCGATTCCCACAGGCCCTGAAAGCAAGACCCCAACCATTCACAGAAACTGCCCGTTCAGGCAGTCTCCCAATAACGGACCATTCTTTTCTTGCCTTGTCATATTTCTTGACTTCCATGTCAGCATAATCAGCAGCATACAATTCATCATTTACAACAGCCACCAGAGGTGGAGCCTCAGCAGTAACGGGCATTTCAGCCCCCCTAGCACTACGCCCAGGGGACATGTTAGGAATTTCTGTCCATGTTCTTGTCTGTAAATTGTACTCCTCACCGCATGTGAGAAGCTTTGATTCCGCCCCTCCAATTCCCCCAATGACATAGAACTTCCCATCCATAAACACCCCAGAACACATTTTCCTGGGCTTGTTCATGATTGGGAGAACCTCCCAAGTCTGAGTCTCAGAGTTATACAGTTCGGCTGAGCTGAGAATACGCCCCTCTGAGTCACAACCACCAGCCAAAATTGCTATCTCTCCAAGGCTAGCAGATCCAAACAGGCATCTAGGAGCATTCATTCTCATTCCAGA
>JANTPZ010000429.1:0-33570 GCA_025593235.1 Vachellia pachyceras | reverse complement strand
GAAGCAGTGGATCTCTCGGGTCCGACTCGGAAGAAACTGCCTGATGGTTCAGGCACCCAACAGCTCCGTGGTGCTCAGCTTCTTGATGAATTTCCAGTACGTGTCGTAGGGAGCGAAGGCGAAGGTAGCGTTGTCGTAGGTTACGAGGTTGATGGCGATGTTCATCTTACGAGAAGAGAAATTGAGCTCGTGGGTTTTAAGGAGCTCTTTGGCGAGTTCTGGAGTGTTGGCGACGACCATATTGGCGTAGCCGAGCTTAAGGTGCATGAGAGGCCCATATTTGGCCTGAAGGTCGCGCAGGGCTTGGTGAACCAGAGGCTTCAGGAGGTGTAGGTGGCCGATGATGGGCAGAGCCACCGGGCCCGGCGGAAGGCTCGGCCTCTGCTTCGATTTGCTGTTCTTTCTCTTAGAAAGAAGCCAAGCCGTGGCCACAAGGATCACACCTAATAGCACAAACTGAGAGACCATCTTGTTGTATTTGGGAGAGAACGGAGATGGTAATTATGGCTTTGTGTGCTGATGACAAGCCTATATATAGATTTACGCGCGCGCGCTCGCACACAGAAGGGAAGGGAATAATTAAAATGTCGTGTATTGATTGATTAATTACCGAGAGACCAAACAAATAATTGTAAAGGAAGTGCTCATGAAGAATATAAATAAATTTTGTTAATAAAATATTCCTGCCCACCCATCGCATTGAATATTGATGCTAGCTCCTTTTATCATATGAGTGGATGCGGATGACAAGGTTGCTTGTGAAATGCAACCAACCACTCAGTCAGAGTTTCCTTTCTCCGTTGACAAATAATTTTAGTATTTTACCACCTCGTAAATCTCTCTCTCTCTCTCTCTCTATCGGCATAAAATCCATAAGCAAGCACTGTGCTATTGGTTAATTTATCTCAGCCTGCAGCACTTTGTGGAAAGTATGAGTTCACAAATTAGTTCTTTTCAAAATATGCGGTGTGTGATAATAATTATATTGATTAGTATTATATGTTCTTTTACATATAACTAGTAGCAATAATTACTAATAATTTCTTTTGGTTTGGGAAATACAGGGGGCGTCCCCACTTTTTACGGCCTTCTACGTTTGCTTGATCATCATAGCCAATGCGCATGGTGCATATGGTCTTCGTTTGCAGTCTCGCTTGCTGTTTTGATTCATGCATGAATCATCGTGAATTAATTAATATACTTTCACTGCTGTAGATATTAATACATATATTAAAATTTTGTCCAGAGATTATTCTCTGTAAATAATTTTAAGGTTATATTATCATTTTAGCTCGTTTAATTTAAAGGATTTTTCTTCGAGAATTGTACGTTAGAGTTTTATACCTTTTTTTTAAATTCAATTAGGTTAATTAACAAATGCTTCTACCTTATTGTAGTTGCTTTAATTTCTACAGCGATTATTCATAAATCAGAGCTACCATCCAATCTCTCCTAAATATGCACATATTTGACTAAGTTGAATCTGTGTCTATTTCCAATAATATTAATAGTAGTAAAAAATCATTTTAAAGAAAGAATTACCCACAGATTTTAGGTTAAAAATTAATTTTTTTTCAAACAAAGAAAAAGAAAAGAAGAGAAAATATACTTGAAAGCGAAATAAAAGATAAAGCCTGGAAGTTGGTAGAACACCCCTAACGTAACCCAAAAGGAAAAAAAAAACTTGGAGTTATGAAGACACATTGATTATTGATCAAAGTCTCTTGTAATAGTTTGAAGCAGTGATTAGGTGTCTTGTGTGGATATGAAACCTAGCTAATTAAAGTTTCAAAATTGCTTCTAAAGTCAAAACCTGATATTAAAACGAATTAACATCGCTTTCACTGGGGGAGAAGCTAAGAGCAAAGGGTAGTTGGTGGAAGGGGGTAGATGATATATGTATGTGCGTACAATGCAATTTTTATAATTTGGAAGACCATTTCAAAGGTGATTAATTATATTTTCTCTAAATTTTAAATTTGGAGTTGGTACATTTGTGTTTTTCTTTCCTAGTTAAGTCTTTAATTTTGTTCTATTAGCACTATTAACCCCTATAAATTCATTCCGTTAGCACCATTATTAGCTCTGTATAAGAGCTAACAATAATAACAAAGTAAATTTAAATGATTTAATTAAGAGGGAAAAACATATATGTATAAAAAATTAAGGAAAAATATATGTACCTGGAAATTGTTTCCCATTTATAATTGGATAATATGACAATAAAAATATAAAAGTATCCAGTACTTCCTAATTATACAATGGTGTTTAAATTGTTAAAAGAAAAGGACGGCCGAATATTTAATCTACATTTTCTAAAAATAACGAGAACCGTAATTTTCATGTATGTACTAGTTTTCAACACGTCACAATAATATAATCAATTGTGACAATAAATCTAAAACCTGAATTTCTAAACTAAAATGACCTGTTTACACTTAGCTTGTAATTGTTTATATCAATCACTTGCATAAAAGCTAGTAATGAAAACTATTTATGTATAAGATAGCTATTTTCCTGTAAGCTTCATAATTATCTATATACATACGCAATAGCAGATAATTATCTATATACATACTTAATTGATTGTGATTACAAACATTAAATTAAATAGAGGGGAAAAATAGAGGGAGAGATAGTGTAGGATCCTAAACTTAAAGCTTATATGACAACAGAGGAAAACTAGCAGACCCTGTATTCATCATCAAAGAATGACATAAACAAATATAGAATTGTTAAATTAAATTAGAAAGTGAGACTGCGTATATATTAGCTGTAGAAATAAAAGCTTCAAAGTTCATAAAGCATTTTACAGTTTCTCACCACTTAAATATCATTTCTAATTCATACTACATGACACTTTGTTGTGAATAACGAGTGATCCTTATTATAACTCATTAATTGTATTTTTTAAAACTTGATTGAATTTTTCCGTTATGTCAGTATAAATGTATAATAGATAACGTGCAACGATCGAAGCTACTTTTTCAATGTGTTTTATTTATAATTTACGAGGTAAACATGTGAGGGGAGTTTTATCTCGACTTACGTAAATATGATTTTATAAAGCTTATACACGATACATCGTTTACAATATAAGCCAGGCTTCCTTCGAGCTAAATTGATTGGTACCGACGTCAATCTTCTTCGTTTTTATATAAAAAAAAGGGCCATATCAATGGCCCCTAAGTCTATCAAAGATTGATTAAGACGCGAAACGTTTATCGCTTGAAATAAAATCAAAGGAGTCACTTGTCGAGTTAAGGCGTATTTGACTATCATCTTTTGAAAGCCGAAGGTATTTTAAACAAAATTTTACCGAACCGTTGTTTGAACAAGTCATATGCGGCAAACCACAAAAAACATAACTTTGATCTGCTTTCTGGGCGGCCTTTGAATATACTTTTGGATTTTTGTACTGACTAACCAGATATAGCCTTAGCTGTTTCAGGGAGCGCTCGTAAATTTAAAATAATATATAAATGCCTTGAGCTGATTTAGGGGGGCATGTGCCTTTAAAATTGTTCATAAACAAAAAAAGAATATTGTGGGTGTTTGAGAAACTGTTGGAAGAATATATCTATATTTAGATAAACGTTTGATTTATTTCGGTCAAAAATGAGTTTTTTTTTTCAGAATGTATTTTAAAAGAAGGAGTTACTAAACGTTAGAATCTGTAAAAGTTGTTGCTAAATATGCACAACGTGTTTGTTTATTTATCATGTTAAAATCACATTGCACACAATGCGAGATACAATTTCACTAACATATTTATCTCAACTTGCGTAAAATCACTTTTCCATGCGGATTCCCAAATACGCAAAGTAACAAGTATCTTAAAGCTGCTTTGTGGAACGCGTCCGACTTGCAGCTGAGGGGCTCTCCCTCTAATATACACAGTGTGTGTCTAAATATAAATAGTTTGATCAAAACAAAACAGGTATATATACATATAATATACGGAAATGAAAGATGAGCCTATACCTACCACTTCAGGGAAATATTCAACGTTGATGATTCTTATCAATCATGCTAAAAATAAAAAAACAACAACATGGGTGCTGAAAATGGTGTTAGGTGGTTTCATGCAATATAAGCTTCCCTTCACTTTATTGGTTCAGTTCATCTGTCCCTAAAGAGAATATCTCAGACAACTTGAAAGAAACATATATAATACGGTAGGGTGGAATAGAATATAAGAGTGACATACAATAAAAGAGCACATATAACAGACTTCTCTGATTCTTTCCTTGTCTTACAAATATATTTAAATTCAGATTTTCATTTTTAAAAGCGCTTCTTTGAAAAAAAAGAGTATTTCCATGTGGCGACCTACGTGTAAGTCAGGGGTTCAGCGATAGAACTTCAATCACATTCCCTGACTTCCAAAAAATTTGGTACATTTTAGTACCATATAATTTAATTTACATTAACTCATTTATTAATTTTGAACACACTAAATTTTTGTTCAAATCCTTCTAATAAATATATTAAGAATTAGTTTCACTTATCTTGTAGTTCACATGGGTATATTAATTCACAAGATTTTGATTTGACTGCTCTCGGAATTGTACAAGGACCGGACCTAACAATACGATGGCCACAATAAACAAACACAACCAGAAGTCAGCCGATACAAATAGGCCTAAGATGCTTTGGTCCTCCGGAAGAGGCGTTCCACCCAGTTTCAGGTCCACGGCTGGTTTTAAAGTTGACTGTTTTTTTTATTACTACTCTTTTGGCGATTGAAATTTGAAAATCAAACTACTTACAGGTCAAATCACAATAAGATCCTACGATTATGATGTTTTTTTATGTGCGCCTTCTTTCTTTACGTTACCATTTTCATTTTCTTGGCATGGTTCAATCTAATAGTCTAATATGACTATATACAACAAAATTTACATTAATATCAAATCGAACTGATTATAAATTACAGATAAAATAAGAATTATTTCAAATCTTGCATAATACACAATATATCTAGTTACGTTTGAAATATTCAAACATATTTTAAATATTCAGTAGGCATTGCTTACGGGGGGACATGCTGTCTGAGTGTTGTTTCTATTTTCAAAGAAATAAAATGTATGTAACCCAAAAACATTTAATATAGAATCAAAATAATTTTCTAACCATGGCAGCAATTATTGCAGATATCTTTCTCTCTATTGAATGAATTAATCTTTTTTTCTTGTTGAAGCATATGTATCATCCTATTAGAGGAAATGACGGTCAAGCATTGAGGGTGTATTTGGTCTGGGGGGAGGGGATGGAGGGATTCTCCTAGCGGGAACTCACACATTAATTCGTCATGTTGTGAGGAACTAATGTTTTCCGTTAGACCCAATCTAGTTCATTCGAATGAAATAATCTTGGGGCTCACGATACCATACTAGGCTTCAGGAACACTTGGGCTCAAAATTAGGCTTTTCCAGTAGTTCGGATTTCAATGGACGGCCCAACATCTTCCTAAACGTTTTCAATTTTCACTGAGGAGACATGGTCGTATGAAGAGACGTTTTTCCTGCTTTCGGCCTTCATAAATTACCAAAAGAAGAGGAAAAATATCTTGCAAGAGATGGCATCAATTAGGGGTGGAAACAAACCAAATGATCTATCATGGGCCTGTGGCTTGACCTGTACAAGCTCATGGTTCTTAGATGTGAAAGCTCACTGTCACTGAGAGGTCTTTTTGGCATGTCAGAAAGTCTGTGCCTACTTTGGTTTATTAATGATGTTATGAAAAAAAAATGCATTTTTTTGTTATTTGTTATGCATTTTCAATAATTATAAACTCACTTTATCTACAATGTTTAATAATTAATTATCCTACCTAGGTTTTCATCCATCTAATCATTTAAATGTTTGCTCCCACTTCAGCACTGAAGGTTCAATGAGTCACAGCACAGTCGTCTTCCAAATTCTAGCCTCCTGAATCCTTATCCTGAAGCTTCATTCGCAGTACTACCTTTAACCTTCGAGCTTCTACGCACTCGCAGTCACAATCGCAGAGTCGAGGAGTCGCGGTCGCCTTCACCTTACAAGCTTCCAGCCACATGCATTCATAGAGACGCGGTCTCCGTCGAGCTAGTGAGGGATGCTACTTTCTGTAATGGAATCTAGATCTAGATTTGCTCATACTATTTCACATAACCCATTCCTCCGAAAAATTCTCAGTAAGAATCACACCTTGGCTTTGATGTAAACTAACAAATATCCATTTAAAAGAAGGTGAAATTTACCATTATACTAACGTTTAAATGTATCGTATACTTCAAAGCTTTCATTTTTCACTAGTTATCAGTTTATTTTTTTCATCTCTTTCTGGTGCAAGATGCGTATCTAACCAGGTTCCCCCCCCCCTCTCATGAAGTAGTTCTCAATCCGATTGCACAAACCACATGGTGCAAATTTCGCTTCAACTTTTTGGATGGAATAAGCAAGTCTAAACTTATATGCATCAAAGTCAACTTCCTGTTTTGTTGGCCAAAAAACAAGAACTTAGCTTCTAGTCTCAGATTGCTTATCACAATGGCCTTCGCAAAACTTTTCTAGAGTAACAATGATACAGAACGTTAGGTAGCTTCAATTTCTGTGTGAAAAAATGTCAACTAAGTGACACATGTTATATTCATGGTTGTTTTTTTAATTTAAACTATCTTACGTGGATGTAAATTTTTTGGCTTTAATCCAATTGTAACATGTTAGCCTCATTATACAAGTTTATCAAAAAAAAAAAAAAAAACAGGCGGCCTAACGTGGGTCAGGATACCACAACATGCTTGAGCCTATTTAGGGTGAAAACTGACCTGACCTTCCCCCCTCTATCATCAATGGCGCACACCACTACAAATTGACTCATTTTATATACAATTTGATGACAAATTACACACCGTAAGATGCCCATGCTAACGGTCTCAAAAAGTACAACTTGCAGCCCGACCATAAGCCTGAAACAGAACGGTAAAATTAGGCATCAATTTGTACATAGGTAATAGGTTCAATTCAAATTAAATAGATGGGTGAACAGGAACAAGAGAAGCCTCAGCTTCCCATAGATGGAGAAGTTGTGGCGATCCAGTAATAAACACAAACAGTAAACAAAGTACATGATTTTTTTGGGGTTAGGAGAGGTAATAAACACATAAACAGTACAAATATCATTATTTTTTGGGGTTAGGGGAGGTAAAAAACACAGTACACATACATAATTTTTTTTTTGGAGGGGGCGCGCCCTTTTCCAATAAACGGGTCCGTCCCCGCCCTATAAATCATCAGATAGATGTAAAATGTAGAGTGAACACAAGCCATCAAAGAGTCCCATAACGGCATAACGCTATCAAGAAAATTTCTGACAGAGGGACATACCATGGATGGATGCTTTATGATTGAAAAAGTGCAAATATTGCTCCCCCTATCATGAGAAAGCAAAATTCGTACATGTAGGACAGTCTTCCAACTCTCTCCCAGTGCTGGTTTGCAAGTACCAGAGTCACCCCCCACCATATGATTAGTCACCTACACAACAGATCCACTTAATTTATCATTTGAAGGGCTTATAGATGCCTAGCCATATCTCCACGAATTAAAGCCTCAGGTTTATAAACATTTTTCTAAGAAACAGTTGAGGTCACTATCTGGCTTTTATCACTCACCCCACTTCCTTCTTTCCTACTGCTAGCCTACCTAATTCCATAGCATAGTAGTAATTTTCTGAAATATTTTCTAGATAAAAAAATTGCAAAGAGAAGTACTTGGTATCATGTTATTCATCAAATAATAATCACATCTGCCGCAAATTTGGAGGAATTAAACAACTGGGTTGGACATACTTATGGCCCAAAAGGTAACTTCAGTGGTTAACAGGAATTAAACAACTGGGTTGGACATACTTATGGCCCAAAAGGTAACTTCAGTGGTTGACAGTTATTCAACAGAAAGTGATAATATCACGGGCTACATGAGGCCTTGATGACTGCCTATATGAGTAAACAATATCTGATAAATGATCTGACAATAAACGGAGATGACTTAGAGGCTATTGGTTATTGGAGAAAGGCAGTTAGTTATAATTCAAGTTTGGGCATGTTTCCAAAATTGACTTCTGAACAGATGAAGTCCATTGCTCTAAGCATCGGAATGCAACAAACAATTGTATACAAGTTACTTTCTCTAACTGAGATTTTGACACCAAGTTCAAAGATACAAGAATGAAGTACAGCAGAAAAGCATAAGGTTCAGCAGCATGCTTCCTATGTCCGTGTTTATTTGAGACAGGGTCAGTTCCTTCATAATGAAGGCTCAGAAAGGAAGTAATATGTCCTCCCTTGTACAAAAATAAGGTCAAAACTTATATCAAAGCACCATAGGACAGTTACACTTACGCATCAGACTGAAAACCCTCACCCCTTCCCAGAGATAAGAAGGGGAAAAAAAGAATCCAACTCTACAATTACAGCTACAAATGTTTTTACTGGATGAATTTCCCATTTAAAAAAAAAATTAGGATTTCAATTGCTTTATATAACCATTTATAACTGAAAGAATTATCACCTAGCAGGAATAAAAGATACAAGAAGCAACACTCACCAATGTGCTAACTTCTTTAGCAAAAACCCAGCAGATATCATCAAAGCGTGTCCTGAAATCACTCATAAATGTAAACTTCCAAGTTTCAGTTAACTTAGAATTGATCCTTTAGTATGGAAATAAGACCTTCATAACCTGGACAAAGGAAGAAAAAAAGAAGATTATGCATGACTACTGGGGCAAGCAACCACCAATCAACTCAGGAGATTGAACCTATAACAGATCATTAAGAAAATCAATATGTAAGAGGGCGATGCTTGAAGAATGATGATAGACGGAAACTGCACAGCTTTGTAAAATATAACCTGACCTAAATGTTCATGATAGCATTATTCACAGAACAACTCTGATATTAGTGAAGACTGAGACAAGATTAAAGTAAGACCAGTATAGTTCTTCACTTATTTGTCAAGTAATTAAGAGTATCTCTCAGCGGTCTGAGCATTAGGATGCCAAGAAAGTCAAGAAGACAAATAAAAGGGCAATAAAAAGATAAAATGTAACATCATTTGAAACTCGAAAAAAAAAATCATGAGAAGTATTGGCTAGTATACCATGAAAAACAGAATGCAAACAGTTAGCATACCCTGAGGACCACTTCCCCCAAGGATGGGGGTAATCAGTGAAGAAATTGAATCAACAATAAGCAATCGAACTTGACAATCTGATTTGAACATCTGTACAAGGATATAGTAGTCATTTATTTGACAGAAGGAAATGCAAATAAAACACTAACATTACTGAGAAGTTGAGAACCTCGGAAATCAAATTGATCTCCAGCTGATGCAACACATCAAACATTTGAAAAATGTCGAACACTGAATAACACATTATTTGGTCCAATACTTTCTGAAGAGGTTTCTGATCAATCTGAACTAGGAGATAAGAAGAACAAATAAATGATCATGCACCTTTAGGAACAGTTAATAAACTAGAGCGAACATTATACAAAAAGGTTGACACATAGTAACCTGATCATTAAAGACAGGACCAAAGGACTGACCAACGAAATGGGCAATGAGGTGGGGCGAAAAGGGCATTGCATGTATCCAAGTATACGACAAAACCCTTGTGCTTTTTTGCAACAGTTGTGGCAAACTTTAGGCAAGCCTACAATTAAAAATTAAATACTTTTTATCAGAACAGACGTAATGAAACGGAAGATAGCAATTCATATTAGATTTGAGGAAAAAAGCGCCGTGCTAAATAGCATCATGGGAAAATAAAAGGAGGTCAAAGCATATGGCTTCATAGCAAACATATTCATTGGTTCTTACCTGTGTTTTTCCAGATGAAGATGGTCCAACAAGTTCAGTTAATTGTCCTCGGCGTAATCCACCTCCAAGCAATGCATCAATCCTGAATTACAGCCCTAATTTTGTGATTTGTACAGCCCTAATTCCAACCCCACCATCACTCCATTTATATGAACCGATAACAAAATTTACAAGGACTCAACACCAAAAACGAGTTGCACGAAGATACCCTTGACATCCGGTCGATAATGCATGTTTATTCCGTTTAGAATCTTCAAGCAGATCCAGACCGGTCAACAATGGTCGATGCAACGCATCTATGATAGATACGAGCTCACTGATTCCCTACATATCCGATGTAAAACAGCCTGAAACCTTTTTAACGATTTTGCAAGCAGACAAATAACTAATATTAAGAATTTGAAACCCTCGAAAGGGAGGGGGAGGAATAGTGTACGACTGACTTGCTTTAGTCTCTGCGGAGTGGACTGCTTATCCGCAGAAGAATTCAATAGATCAGCATCATGCAGGAGGAAGTCTTCCACTGAGAAGATGAAACAGTGACAATTGGTTAACAAAGCGTTGCACGATGGGAACGAGCAATGAGGATATATAAAAAATTGCAATAGGTTTCCATAATCCTAATAGCCGTCGCCACAAAGTGGAACATCACAGAATTTGCAAGAGGTATCGCATACTTTGGGAAATTGCAGAAGAAAACAGATGGAACGTACCAGAGAAGATGCCGTGGGAAGCAGAGAGAGCTTGGAAGCCGGAATCAACGAGCGGATACTCCTGCTGCAGAGATTCCAACGGCGCCATTTTCTATGCTCCCAAACCCAATGGAGTTACAATGGTTGTTGTCTACCCAAGGGAGTTCAATAAATATTTCGACTCATGAATTTGCCGCGTAGGAGGCATTGTTTGGTTGGTTGGGGATACTTGAAGCGAGGGATGGATAGGCCTTCCTTCCACCAGCATGGGACGGCCCTTTTTATAAAGACATCCAAACATTTTCACTCAAGTTCTTGAAGCCCATTGCTTGCCTATACCTTGAATAGAAAAGCTTCCAGTAAATTTGTACATAATTGTTTGCTTGATTTTGTATGAGATTAGCTTAAAAGCTTCCTCTCTTCTTTACTGGCTTTAAGTTTTTTTTGGTTATATAGTAAGTGTACTCTGGATCTATCTAATTTCAAGAAAGTTACGTAAAATTATTTTATTATATACAAATGAAGTAATACGTTTTTTAATTCAAAAATTTTAACTTATATAAATTGAATATAACTGTTAACTTAAAATTTGTTTCCCTCCCTTTCCTTCATGAACTAAATAAAATTATTAATATAACTTCCTTACCCTCCTCACATTATTTTGAACTAAACAAAGTTTATAATCCTCACTTCCCTAACCCCACCAAGGGAAATTTGCAATCAGGTCTCAAATAAGAGAATTAATGAATAAAAGATCTCAAAGATTCATAAAATTATCATAAGAATACATGAGTAACTGCTGAGGTTGTCATTAACAACCTTACCAGCATTAATTAACAACCTCGGCAGCTACTCCTAGGACCTTATGGTAATTTTGTGAATCTTTAGGATTTTTTGTTCATTAATTTTCTTATTTAGGCCTTAAATGTAAATTTCCCCTTAATTAACCCAACTTCTCCTCCCTTGTTTTGAACCAAACAAGGCCTTAGAAGTGGGGAGGGAAGAAGTTTTGAGATGTAAATATTTGTTGTGTTTCAAAAATTATCATGCTAATTTTATAAGTAAACTTTTATTAATAACAAATATATATATATATGTTCGTTTTTGCCAGAATTATTAATCTATAAACAAATATATAAATCCTATAATCTGATCTAAATCTCTTTCAAATTTTTTATACGTAGAATTTAGAATTAAAATGAGAGAATAAGCTCTCATGTAAACTCAATTTTTTTAATTTATTCTATAATTTAATGTTAATCTTACAAATAGATTTTTTCCTCGTCATTTAATTAAGAATCTACCGCATGAGTTGGTGGCAAGTGTCCCCGAATGAATGAACAAAGGGGGAAGACTAAGGCCGTTTACTTTGCCATCTTACCAGTTACAATTCATCTCCGGCATCTGCTTCCGTAACCAGCCATACCATCGCCCACTACACTCCTTTTCCCTCTCAGACCACTCCAGTGCCGGCGCTCACCGCCCGCCATCGTAATCTTCGACACTTCCGCCTTCGTACTCCTCCAGGTTCTCTCACCTTTCCCCTATATATATACTGCATATTGCTTGGGACTTGTTAAATCTCTCATTTGGAATATTTAAGCAAGTTAGTATGTGAATCAGCTCGCAAGTACGAGATTTAGCTCTGCCATTCAATATTTGTTTGTTTAGCCTTTAGCATAATCGCATTAAAGAGAAAGGATCTCGCCTTGCTTTTCGTCGACATGTACTTGATTAACCACGTTAGCTTGAGTAGTTATAGATTTTAAGGACAATAAGTGCTCGAAATCTTCAAAGTTGTGTGCATGTTGGAGTTACGAGTTCTTTACCAGTTCATTTAACGAAGGGTCGGGAACGAAACTGAAAGGATTCTGAGAAGTCATTAAAAGATGGAAGCACGTAATGGATATTATTCTTATAATCATGTTTTTGTTGAACGGGGAAAAAATTCCACTTGCGAATGTATGCTTTCCAACACAATGCGTTGGAAGCAAGTAAACAACTTTTTATATGATTCTAATGTTTTTAATATGTTTCCCTTTTACTTTCAAAGTTTAAAATTGGAAGTTCATACTAAGTCATACAAGTTTTACATTCCTCCTCTTTAAGGCCACTTTATGATGAAGAAACGGAAATCAATATCAATATGAATAATTAAAATCTATAATTAGTTGCACTGTTCACAATATGTGAATATTGCGACATTTTTCTCAGACTCCTCTGTGCAATGCATAGGAACGCACCTAGTTGGAAGGAAGAATTCCTGCCTAGTGAACACCACGTTCAATCAATTGTATATTCAAATCTCCTAGTGAGAAGGAAATTTAATTAAAGTTACATGCTCAAGACATTTTTGAAGCATTACAGAATAAGAAGAGAATCTGTAGGAGAAAATTGGATATAGTAACTTTGAAGACTTTATTTTCTGAATTAGTGAACTTTTATGCAGAATAAATGCATCGTCTTAAGTTCATTTTCCAAATTTAGGATTACACACAATATATGACAAGATACATCAATCAAAATGACCTGAACTGCTTGTATTTTGTAGCATTTATTTTTGGTTTTGAAATACCAGGTTATTCTTGATGAAGTGTTCCGCTTATCTTTTCGGTCGTGGCTTTGACTTGACTCTTTATTTCTCATCCTGAAGTTCAAGTTAGCTATTACTTTATGCTCACAAGTTCCGCTTGTGTATGCTTCTCTGCCTTCACAGTAATCCTCAAGAATGAGGCATGCCAAGGAAGAGCCAGCTACTTCGCAGGTAGTGCTTTTCCCTTAAAATATAATATGAATCCATGAGCCTTCTTCCCCACCCACCATAATTTGGATCCATGAACTACCAACTAAACATGAATAATTTATCTTTATATTCTTGACAGGCAACTGACATAATATCAGCTGTGAAGGAGTTACATAGACTTAACTCTCAGGAACTCCATAGATTATTGAGGGACTCTGAAAATTTTACTATTACCTACCTTACTGAAAGAGGATCACTGATAAAGGTTGGCTTAATATCAGCATCATTATGCTAATTTGTCTAGTGTCTCATTAAACTTCTGTATCTAATTGTGCACATTTACAGATTGATATGGAAAAACTTGCGGGGTCTCTTCCACTGCACCTTACTGCAGCACTTATCTCATCTGATAGAGATGAAAAAATGTTCAAATACTTGTTATGTGGTCTTCGTGTCCTCCATTCCTTGTTTGATCTAGCCCCTCGGCACTCTAAACTTGAGCAGGTTGGTGATATATTCTGCTTCTTCCTCTCCCTCCTCTTTTTATTCCTGGTGGTAAAGACCTGTTACTAAGTTGTGGAAGACACGATGTTACTGTAAATTCACAAAAACAAAAGCATTTAAAGTCATACTGTGTATTAAATAATGGCTTGGTAGGTAGCGATTGACTCCTTGGTTGGTTGGAATGACCTATCATTAGAGATAAAGAAGGGTGTGCATTCAGTGGTAACTTTTATGATTATGTGTATTCTGGAAAGTGATTGATGAGGGAGGTAATGTAGAACCAATCCCTCTTTTCGGTGAGCCATTTTATCGAAATCCATTCTGGCCCTCTGCTGTTGGCACCCATATTTGTCATATTTTGATTGAGGGGTGCAACTATTAACTGTTACAAATATTTTTAATTTAAGGGCATGTATATAAATTGATAGATATTTTTGAAAGTTGGAGTATTCTCCTATTCTTGTTTCTTTTGACAGTAAAATGATCGGTTACGTTAAATTATAGGGAGAATCACTTCGTCAGATAATGTGGTGAGAATATTCTTAATTTTGGACGCTTAACCACTATTATTTTGGCATGCTCCTAAATTGCTAAAATTGCACTAAAGGGTTCCGGCTTGGGAATTCTCCTTTTAATCCTTATTTTACAAATATGATAGTATATGTAACAAACTAACAATTTGATGGTAGAACCTGATTTCTCTGATTAATGTCCTTGGAATATAATTGCAGATTATGCTAGATGATGTGAAAGTATTGGAGCAGCTGATTGACTTGGTTTTCTACATGTTAGTTGTTCTTGGCGGTCACAGACAGGTTTTCCTTTACTTCTTGTCTATTCAGTTTAATCTTCTGTACTGTTTAACTGTATTGAGAGTAGTGATCATGTTGCAGGAAGAGCATACTTTTAGTCTTAAGTACCTTGTGTATTCAGCTCTTGTCGCGTGCAGTTTATATTTATTAACAGGGTTTATATCGACACAATGGCAAGATCTTGTACAAGTATTGGTTGTGCACCCTAAGGTACAAATTGACTTTTGCTTTACTAGTATCTGGATTTTAAAAATTATTCTTTTATTGGCTATTTGTCATAGCTGATGAAAGAATATTTTATGTCAAAGATTTGAAGGCCTTTCTTCTTCACTGTCTTATATTTGTCAAACTTAATTTCTAGATTTTCTCACAACACTTTAACAATTAATGGAACAATGCAACTAGGCCGTGGCTTATTATTAAGTTTCGTGTGACAGGTTGATTTGTTTATGGATGCAGCCTTTGGATCAGTTCGCATGGTAGTTAGGTGTCTTGAGATTACACTTTCAGCTTACCATAAAGATTTATCCTGGGAATCAAATCCGACTTCAGAACGAGTTGTTTATCATCTCTGCCAGCAGTGTGAGGCCTCTCTGCAATTTCTACAGTCATTATGCCAACAAAAATTGTTCAAAGAACGCCTGCTTAAGAATAAGGTTCTTTGAAACTAGACTTGGCTTTATACTTTGTGGTGGAAATGAATGGCCCTGTGTGTTTCTAAATTTAGCCCAGGGATGAGAAACATTTAATTTTGTAGTTAATGAAGCATCCTTTGGACTCTGGCTCAATCTTATGTATATTTCATAAAACTCTGTATCTGTTGCTTATGGAACTTCAATAAAATAGACTTGTTTCAACTTGTGTCTTTCTTAATCACAATATATAGTATTAATATCCAACTCCAGGAAGGGAATGCAAAGTTCCTCCTAAACTCAAGTGACCTTAATCCTGAATAAAAATGTCTCATGAAAGGAATGCATCCCTTGGTAGCATCAGAATTCAATGTTTCTGTCACTCTAAATTGATCACTCCGCATAAAATGGAGCAGTATTCTTGTTTTGTTACTTCTAAGACTGTCAAATCTTCACCATCTTGCTGCTCTACCTTTCTCTGGCCTCACCAAGTGAAATCTCTTAGTGTATGTTTGGAAATAGTGCGATGGCCTCAAAACCACCTTTCCCTAGAATCTGGTAGAGATGGAAATCACGTAGTTAACTAGTTTTCAGACACACACTTCAAAGTGGATCTCACGCAACTATGCAAGTTGTTTTTCCCTTGAAGTTGCACCTCTTGACACCTCTTTGGGTAGATTTAACAGGGTTCTCAAATAGAAGCAGAGCTACGTGTTCCATTGCCCCTAAATTTGCTTTGGTCAGATTATCAGTATTACTGTCTTGAATCTTGTTGAATACATTTTATATTACGTTTTCCATTTTGCAAGGAATAAGTTAGACCTTACACATCTATTTGCCTGGACTTGATTAAACCATGCAGACATATCTAACTCCCCATTTCAGAATGGTCAAATATTGGGGTTTTATTTCTAATGCTGAGCAGCAATAGTGTCCTTATTTTAATCTGGGAAGAAAGGCAATAACAAGCCCTTCTTTCTTATATATCCATAATTATGTCAAAAGAGCTATGTACTTTCAACTGTTGCCTGAATACTTTTAATTTTGGGAATCTATTTCTATTCTAGCCATTTCTTATACTTATCCAGATTCCTATTTTCCCTTAAATGCTTTTGAACTCCCATATTGTTTTTGGTACCAAGCTGACCAATGTCTTAACGGCAAACAAAACCTGTATGTAAGAAGGGATATTAGATAGTGAAGGTTTTTTGGAGTGGGGGATTGGTACTTAAGTTGCCGCAGGCTTCATTCAATCTGACAACTTGTTATTTAGTCATTATATTGTCATTGTATTGGTCTGGTTAATTGATGAGACACACTATTCCTTATGTCTATATGAACTGCACCTTTTTTATTTGCTTATTACAGGAACTATGTGGAAAAGGAAGCATCCTTTTTCTGGCTCAGTCCATCCTTAAGTTAAACATGGAATCATCTTTTCCAACTAAGATTGTGGCAGCTATCTCTAGGCTAAAAGCTAAAATACTTTCTATTGTGAGTTTGATGGCAAAATCTTCTAGAAGTCATTTTGTTTTTAATTTAATCTACTACAAGAATGTACATGTTAATGTTAATATTGCTACCCCTCTCGTGCTGCAGCTTCTAAGTTTATGTGAAGCAGAAAGCATTTCTTATCTTGATGAAGTTGCCAACTCATCACAAAATAGTTTAAATTTAGCCAAGTCTGTTGCTTCAGAGGTTAGTTCTCAGCTGGTGGCTTGTAGTGCAAAATGTTGACGACAAGGCGCTCCATTGTTTTTTTTTTTTGGCGAAATAAAATTTATTGCCTGAAAAATCATATAACTTCGATCTTATTAGTTTCTACTGCTTGCATATTTTCATTATTATTTATGGATATGTTTCTGGTCAACTGAGGCTGGACTTCTGAGCTCTATTGCATTCGGTATGGATTGTTGGGTTGAAAATATAAGTTCTGTTAAATGTAAAAACTAATCTTGTGCATGGTGGTCAGCAGAAAGTGTTCATGCCTTAGTCAAACGTGAAAATTTGTATTTCTGAGCCAGTACATTGGTCTTCCACTTTGTCTTTATCCTGCTTTGAGCATGGTTATGTCTTCTGGTGTATAATGGGATAAGAAGGAATTAGATTTAATTATTTTACATGATTAGTTTTATATTATTATTAGGATATTCAGGTTTATTGTTATTTTAATTATTTTCATACTTTTATTAGGATTATTTTGTTATTATTATTGTTTTTATTTCTATAAGTAGCTTTAGGGTTTCATTTTGTAAGGCAAACTTGATTATTGAATTAGGTATTGCCATCACCTTCTCTCGGTATTCTCTCTCTCTCTCCCCCCTTTCCCGACTCTTCCCTTTCTGTCTAATCTTTTCCTCCTCATCCCCCTTCCTTTCTACCTCTTTCTTCCTTCTAATCTCTCCCTTCGATCCCTTTGATCTCCTTGTTTTACATCATCTTCACTCTCAGTATTGTGCTTTTAATGTAATCCTTGTTATATAGGTTTTTGACTTACTAAAGACTGCTTTTGGAGGAGATCCTAGACATCTTGCTCATGACAGAAGTTACCCAATGGGATTCTTACAGCTCAATGCAATGCGTCTGGCTGACATCTTCTCTGATGATTCAAACTTTCGATCTTACATGACGAATTGTTTTGTAAGCCATCATTTTCAGAATACAAAAAGTTATCCTACGTTTATACTATTGATATAACTGTTGATGTGTCAATGCTATGGTTATAGCTTGTCTGTGTTTTTTTTTTTTTTTGGGGAGTGGGGGCATGAAAACTAAGTCAAATTGATTTATGTTTGCTCACTAAGATTTGGTCAATGCATTCCTTGATTTTCATGATCTATGCGTTCTGCTTTCAAGACTTTGATTGTGTCCTTTGTATGTGACTGCAGACCAAAGTTCTGACAGCAATATTTTCACTCTCCCATGGGGATTTTTTATCTTGTTGGTGTTCATCTGATCTACCTGAGAAGGAGGAGGATGCAACTCTTGAATATGATATATTTGCTACTGTTGGATGGATTTTGGATAATACTTCGTCACTGGACGTATTGAATGCAACACCTTTGGAGTTCAACTTAATTAATAGCAGCATGCCTCAAGCTTCTTATGCGCATCATAGGACTTCGTTATTTGTCAAAGTCATTGCAAATCTTCATTGTTTTGTTCCCAACATATGTGAAGGTTGATTATTTGCATATGCTCTGCAAACTTTTTTAACAAATTTGGTTGATCTACAGATTTATACATCTCCTTATGTCATTTGTCTTTTTTTTTTTTTTAAATTTAATTTGAACTCCCAGAACAGGAGAGGAATCTTTTTGTTCTCAAGGTTCAAGAGTGCTTGCAACAGGATCTATCTAGCTTGCTGCCTGGATTTTCTCTTGCTTCTGATTACCCTAAAGCTGCTACTCCTTGCAAGAATCTCCGTAACTATTGTTTTCATTCCATTCTTATTGTGGAATTACAATTAATATATACTTTCTCACAAGTGACTTGTTTTTGTAGGTTCATTGTTGAGTCATGCAGAATCATTGATTCCAAACTTTTTAAATGAGGAGGATGTACAACTTCTAAGGTTTCTTTTTCTTCTTTTAATTCCCCTAATGTCAACTTCAGTTTAATTAATTTCAATTAGTTGCTTTCAAACTTCCACTGATAAATGATATATCGTCAATAGATCCTATGTTAACCGCTTGAGCCTTAAAGCAGATTCTGGTGGCACCCTATGCCACTTGAATATAATTGGAAAAGGGTTTGATCTGGGCTGATTGTAAAGGGCTTATACTACCTCCTTCTCCCTTTGAATTTGAAAGATGGACAACTTTATATTTCATGTCTAAACGGGTATTTATATATCCTAATTGTTTGCAGGGTGTTTTATGGCCAATTACAATCACTACTTTCTTCTGTTGGATCCGGAGAAAATCATATTCAAGTAAACCACTGTCCTATATTCCGAGCAGTTGTTATTTCTGGACTTCTGGTTCCTTATGAATTTCCCTTTTTCTTCTTGTAATAGTTTTGTTCCCTTCTACTCATGGCCTTTCTTAATCAGTTTTAAATGTTTCAAAATCATTCTACCGAAAACCTCAGGATAACAAAGTTGACAAGTCGTTGTCTTTGGATAAGTTTTCAAAACTCAACATCAATGATCACTATCAGGTTTGTGCCTAAAGTCTTCTTTTTTAAAATAGTAATAACTCTAAAATTATTCAGTTTACATTATAGGCTACTCATAAATAAGAATAACATTATTAGTAAATTGTCGTTTGAGTTTTTTAGTTATGTTGTAGCTTCTCCTCATAATTCTCCCTGACCAAAGTTCGGTTGCATGTAGGAGGCTCAGAGCACAGGAAGATGCCCGTCATCACCTTTACTTGGAAAGGAAACCAGTGATCTTAATGAGAAGAGTAGCAACTTGAAGGAAGGAGTTTCAGAAAATTCTGCATTTCCAGGTGCAGACCAGGTTAATAGCAGAGCTGTAGACATAAGCAAAGGTGATGACATGAATAGGCAAGATCTAGTAGAAGATAAAGGTATATCTGGTAAGATTGCGTCTGGAGGTGCAGTAGATATGGACAAGGATACTCAGAATGTGGACACGAGTGGTTCAGATACTAGTTCTGCAAAAGGAAAGAATGTTGCTGATCACGTGGACAACATTGAGCTCTCAAAATCAAGTGATAATATTAAAAAAGTTGGAGTTGGAGACAATCCTGAGGATGAAAAGGTTGATACTGTACAGAGGAGGAAGCGAAAGAGAAATATAATGAATGATAAACAGGTGGCAATGATTGAGAGGGCACTGTTGGATGAGCCTGAAATGCAGCGAAATGCAGCTGCGCTACAATTATGGGCAGATAAATTAAGTCTCTATGTATGTCGCATACAACCCAACACATATATGGACTGTTTTTTTAACCTAACTCCATCTGACATTCCTGCTTTTTCCCCCAGGGTTCTGAGGTTACATCTTCGCAGCTTAAAAATTGGTAATGCCTTATTTTACATATTTAGTCATCAAGATCATGTTGATTGTTTATTGTTTGCCATGTTTGATACATGGAATTGGTTGTATGAGGAGTAAGTACCCTAAACAAACAACATAAAGATCATGTTAGTATGTTTATCATGTCAGGTTGAATAATCGAAAGGCAAGGCTAGCCCGCACAGCTAGGGATGTTAAAGCAGCGGCTGATTCTACTGACAATTTAGTCCAAGACAAGCAAAGAGGACAAGTTGGGTCCTGTGACTCACCTGACAGTCCAAGTGATGCATCTAATGCAAGAAAAGATCTTCTAAATCTTGCTAATATAGCTTCTGCTAATAACCCGGACTCCTCGCTGGCTGAAGTTGATGGTGGCCCTACAGAATTTTAGTGCAAGGCCGGCCCTTCGGTCTGTTGTCTTCATATATCTGTGAGAAAAGAGGTTGGTAAAGGAAAGGTGTTTCATTTTCAAGTGCATGGTAAGTAATATTGGAAGGGCCTGGAGACGTAGTACAAACTGTTAATCTTAATGCGAGCTTGCTTGCGGGGGCATGGATGTGAAAATTTGCTGGGACTGTTGTCTAATGGAAAGATGTTGCTTTACTTGTCAAGGGAGCGAAAAGAGTGAGAGGTCTATGAAAGAAAGTGAAGGGCCATTTGGCAATGATATAATTTGTAATACATGAAGCCGCTTCTAGCAGTCAAATTTGTTAGAATTTGTCTGTGTACAAAAGTTTTTCACAAAAGTTTAGCAATGTGACAATTAAGCCTTTATCCAATGTTTGGGGGGTTGATGAGATGCCGTTATGCGATTTTAGGAAAAAAATGCATTTGTGAATCACTGAATCGCGCCTGCCCATTAACCTCCTATCAAGCACTTTCCCTATTCTAGATTGAGACTATCAGGTCAACGGACCCCTAGAAAAGAATTTACTATATTGTTACTGTTACAACTGGAATTCTTGAAGTGTTCGTTCCCAGTATGTGTTTTGCGAAGTCGGGATTAAAAGTACTGATTGTGTTTTTGTTCCAAGTCTAATTTCCTCCAGACAAAATTTTGAACTCATGAAAGATAGTCATCCAAACAGATAAGTTTCGTTGTCCAAACAGATAAGTTGAGAGAGGAGTCACAGTTGCCCAAATAAGATTCGAAAAGATGAAGTACGGTAATTATCTATGGATTCGTCGAAGTCAAAGCCTGAATTCATCATATGCGTCCAAAACTTTGAAGTTGCCCAAGCGTGCAATGATGGCTTGCCTGATTTACCTATTTTGTTAAATC
This sequence comes from Vachellia pachyceras, assembly GCA_025593235.1. Lineage (NCBI taxonomy): Eukaryota > Viridiplantae > Streptophyta > Magnoliopsida > Fabales > Fabaceae > Vachellia > Vachellia pachyceras. Next base: position 12,049 of record JANTPZ010000429.1, on the reverse strand, counting down.
AAAACATTAACTAAAATTTTCTTGAACAGATAAATACCACAAGAAGCCCAACCGGTGCTCACTTTCATGTAGCAATTCCGGAGATTCTGGACAAGGCTATGTACTTATTTGAGAACTTATTTTCCTCGTGAGTAAAAAAATCCATATCTAAATATGTGAAAATCATTTTGAAATATGTAAAATCACTTCGAAAGCCATAACTCCTTTCTCTCAACAGATTTTCCAAACACACACTATACTATTACCAAAATAATGTAGAATGAGACAAAATTATTACCAGGATTTGATCAAAGCTTGGCGTCAGTGGCGGAGCCACTCTATTTTAAGTGTGGGCAATTGCCCCCACTCAATTTTTGGGTGTATGTGTAAATACTTGGTAGATTTTTATTTTGCACCCACTGATTTTTAAGATTTGAACCCACTCAAATTATTTATATTTGTAAGCTTGTTGTCATTTGTTTGAAAATAAAAAATTGCCCCCACTGGTCTAGAGTCCTGGCTCCGCCACTGCTTGGCGTGAGCACTTCAATTTATTTAACCAAATTAACCCAGGTTGTTCTTCCCAGAGTCAAGTTGTCTTTACCAAAATCCTTAACTAATTAGGTTATCAGAGATTGATGCGTAGAAAAGAAGATTGATTAATTTGATTTATAGAAAGGATGAGAAAAAAGAAAATTATAAAAGGAGAAGGGGTGAAACCTACCAATATGATGCTGCTTCCCGAGGTTTTGATGCGTGGCTATCATGGTCCCAAAAAAATATGTGGAGTATATAAACCCTAGGCTAATATCATAGGTCATAATAAATATTAATCAATGCTCATACCTTAAACCCTAACATATAAATATTAATTAAATAATCATTTTAATAACCACTAAGCATGTGAATCCAATATATAACTATATTTTGGTCCTTAAATAGGTAGTCAAATGAAAACCCTAAAATCATGATCAATCATGAAACCCTAATTATAAACATAAGTGGTAAGTGATAATCATGTGAGATAACAAAATATATAAAATAAATACTCAAATCATAATTACAAGTAGAATCCACAAATTTATCGAAGACTATTTGCAAAAAGTTGAAACCTGTAATTAGGAGATCATAAAAACTTTCACATTAGACGATTGAATTTCTTAAAAATACAATTCTAAGAATCAAAGAGAGCTGGCCACTCATGTGGTTAGAGCACACCATGTTGATTTAATAAAATAAAGAAGACATTAGATAAGGCAAGAAAAGACGCCTCAGTGGATGTGATAAGGGTCTTGTCCTGTCTTATATATTTAATTTTTAAATATATAACTAATATTTTTTTAAAATATATAACTAATATCATTTTTGTATAGATCTTGATTATATAAAAAGATTATCATAGATACAATCATACAAAATATTAGAAAAATCTAATACTTTAATATATCTATTAATGCTGTTTAGGCTTTAAACTAAAGTTGAATATGGACTAAAGAACTTTTTTTCGCCTAGAGTGGACTAAAGAACTTAATTCCCTTTTTATTTTGAGAATTTTGGATTTAAATTCAATGAATCTGCAGTTTTTTATTTTCTACATTATAATAAAATTTAAATTTTTTTAATTTATGATTAGAACTCTTATTATGTTGAAGTTTTACCTTTTTTAAATTTATGATCATGATTCAAGTTTTAATTATTTTTTATTATAATTCTATTGTAAAAATGATAAAAGAGGATGATTACATGTTTGTATGATATATTTTTCAATCATATATATCCTCTGTTTAACCTATTTTCATACATTTTAATGTTTCCATATCCAAGAAAGAGATTAAAAAAGAAAAAAGAAAACTCATTAGCCTGTTTAAAAAATAAATAAATGGGACGTTCTGTTCCAACCAAGAACAAGGCGAAACACCTGATAGATTTACTATCCCATGCCTTTTTCAGGAAGACACGCAGAACAAGCATATACCCTTTCGCTTCCCACGAACACCCCTACTAGCGTGTATCCTATAAACCAATCTTTTGCATCAAATGCATTGTCAATTAAAACATTAGTTTTCATACGAAGGGAAAACACATTTATCGATATCTATACTTTTTTTCGATTTTTAATTTAGTACCATTATGGTTTTTAATCCTAATTAAATGCTTTGATTTTGCTTTTTTAATACCATTAGCTTTTGTAAGAGTTATCTATGCTAACCGAGCAAAGTTGTGGTAACCAAGCAAACTTAATAATTTAATTAGGGAGAAAAATACATAGGTGCCATGTTAAAAATTGACAAGTATAGATAGGTTTTCCCTTGAACGAAAAACAAACCAGGGACATCGCAAATCTTCTACTTTCCTTTTATACTCATCCTGGACAGTGGACATCCAGCCCCAAAAACAAAATGCTAGAGCAAATGCTCACGTTTCAAACTGTAAAGCCTTTGTTTGTTGTGAGGGGTTAACGTCCTCTGAGCTCTCAATTGCTATGATGGTGCTAAAAAACAACCTGCTGCTGCGGGTGATGTCGGATTTCATGACAAACCACCTGTGTTGTCCATCACATGAGACTTTGAATGTGCCGTACTGAAGATAAAGCTGGAGCTGCCTCACCAAGAAGGAGAGTGTCTATCAGGTAACAGGTCAGAGAAGACACTGGACCTCCATCATGGAATTGACTTTACATTAGAAGCCCCGCTTTCAACAGGTTCTGAAGATGGGGCCTTTTGGGGTGCTTTCTTCATGAAGCTTTTAGCATAAAGGGAGCCGAAGACAATGACCTGATTACAAACACAAGTGTTACTACGTTTTTCATAAGATTCTTTTAAACAAAATGCTTAGAAAGAGTAAAACTGGATCTTACAGCTCCAAACCACTGTTCCCAGCTAAGAGGATGGCCAAACCACGCACATGACAGCATAATGCTTACCAACTAAGGCAATTGAAATGACAAATCATTGATCAGATGAATAATTGCAGGATCAAGTGAAATGATTTGTTTAAAGTCATGTTTACCTGTCTTGTAGTCATTATAGTAGCAAATGTTAGAGCACCAAAAGTGCGAATTGTGTAGGAAATAAAAAATTGACTAAGTGTGGCAACCTGCGAAACTCCACATCATAAATAACTTATTTAATGAATTAAGGATAAAAAAAGAGAAGGTTCTTTCTTTCTTTAAAGTTAGGGAGAAAAGCAGTATGATATGATAATTTGTTCAAGTGATCAAATTAAAACGAAAGAAAAGGAGAAATATAACTTTTAGTCCCTAAACTTTTCCTCAATTATTATGTATTTTTGACAGCCAACTTTTCCTCAATTATTCAGTCTCAAACTTTGACTCAATACAATTTCACCCCTATAATTTCTTGACTCAGAACAGCTCAATGCTTACAATTTCTTAACACAATGAGGACTGAGCCGTTTTGAGGAACTAAATCAATAATTGAGGAAAAGTTTAGCAATTAAAAGTCATATTTTCCCACAAAAACAAGTGGACAGCATCATCAGCGACCAATTATTTTTACAGCAGGAGAAAACCAACTTACTGTTGAAAGCAATGCTACATCAAAGAAACAATCATTATGGCGATAAACAAACTCGACTGCTGGGACCAAATGTCCTTGTAAGATAAGGCCTAAATAAAAAAATAGAAATGGTCGTAAGAATGACTTTCCACCCATGCAGTAGTTATGAATACGGGCCAAAATATTCTGGCTGTAGGAAATAAAATCCCACATTAAAAAAAGTGGGAAAAAGTGTTCGGCAATCTTAGAATGCTGGCAAAGTACATCCTGTAGGCTAATGTGTGTTTTCATAGTACTTTTAACAACTAAAGAACGTTTCTCATTCTTAATGCTTGGGGTTCATTGGTGAACATTCTAGGTTGTTGCAGACTATAGACAATTATCTTGAACACTTCAGGTTTCCAAATATCATCCAGAATTCCTAAATAATCAATCTACAACGAATTTTCATCCTAATTAATTTAAAATAATTTTCATTAGAAATGCACAGATGTAATATGCAAATGGCAGAAATGTTTGAAACTAGAGTTGCTGCAACTATCGGAAACCTACCTGTCAGGCTAAGAACACAAGAACAGAACGTAACATAGAATATCTGGTTATGTATCTCCATGTCATAGCCTTTAAACAGCTTATCTTGGAATGTACTTGTAAACCCATCAAACCTATCAAATACAAACAAATCAACATCTCTGCATTGAGAGATTCATGTGAATCGCTTTTCATAGCACATTTTCAAAGATATTTGGCAAAAGCATAAAATTAGTTATACGAGTATCAACATGAAAAAATGTAAAAACTCAAACTGACCAAATGAGGCCTAAGAATAGCATGATTGTTTGAGTTCAAATCATCAATACCAGTCAAACTAACAAGCATTTAAAATGATTTCATTGAGTGTTGTTAAAGAGGAGGAGGAGGAGAAGGGGGAATCCCAACTGTTGGGTAAGTAAGCTACATCCCCCCAACATTGAGAATATTTAACAAATAAAATAGAAAACGTCATTATGAGCAAAGGCAGTATTCATGTTTAATTTTTTTGCAAATGGATATTAAATCACTCATCAAAATAAGAAGGATTACTTTTGTAGTCATACCCAAGATAACCAATCATTAGGAAAGCGCCCCAAGTAGTATTTTCCCTTCCCCTGCTGTATGGGCTTATGTCACGTCCTGCCTACATGAAAAACGAATTAATACTTTAGTTTATTACAAAAATGCTCCTGAATTATTGAGGTTCTTTTGTATCATCAATTGAGAAAAAGTAAATAAAAAAATATTCTTGAACAATACCTCTCCTTGCTCTCAACTCCCCCCCCCCCATCCTATTCCTTTGATGAGCATCAATGCGGAATCAAAAATTCACTCACTTAAGCACCCCCATACTACTAAAAAATGTGGGACTAAGGCATCTCAAACTACTTGCTCCCGATTAATCAGCCATCAGGGAAGGTTAAACATCCTGATGACCACATATGACACTGCACTTGGCTTCCATTCATGTAGTTTTGGGTGCATATAGCCATATAGGGGCGTTCATTGTTGATTCATTGATAGAAATCAACCAAATGCAGAAAGAACGAAGAGGGCAAAAAAAGAAACTTAAGGACCAATGGAAAAATAATTACCGGATATAGGATGAATATTGAGCAGCCCAGTGTCACCAAAAACGCCAAGAAATAGTCATGTCTCACATAGCTCTTCTGCATTATGACAGTGCCCCATATCTGTATAAAGTATAAATGCAGAGCTAAATAAGTCTTGAGTAGAAAATTCAGTGGAAGATATCAATGAACCATGAAAAATGTCAAAAGCTGGGAGGGAATGGAATTTGTGAAATCAAGAACAAGATATTTTGACATGTTTGTATCCATATAACGCATCTATACTCCTCAAGAAACTGTCTTTTGTATACCATATTCAAAATCACAGTATAAAGGAACCACAATACAAATCAAGGATTATATGACCAAACAACAGAGATTGGATTGATGATACACAAAACAAACCACTCAGCTAAGAGCCATATTTCACACAATTAAAGAAATTCAGTACTAATGGGTAGAGTAATAATCGTGATAAGAAGCAGCTGAAATATTCCAAAGATAAAAGAACAAAGCTAAAATTTGACTTACCATAACTGGGATCATTTTAGCACACTTTGCAAGAGTCTGAACAGGGAAACTGACATATTTAAGAGCCTGGATCAAGCAAATATGATCAACAACTTATAACTGATAAGGATAGCAAGTTTATATGAACTTCAAATAGTATTGATACACAGAAGGAATGCAGCTCACCTCATACTGGCAAGTTGTGGTCAGAATGTTTGTTACAGACACAACACAATACTTGTAAATAGGAGCTGCTGGAGTTAATGCCTTTTTACTTGCCTATAATAAGATTTTAAAATCACAATCATAGATGATTCAAACTCTTGAAATGCAGGTTGTAATTTCAAGCACTACAAAGTGTGTGACACAACCAACTGCGTCCATGCAGCTAAACCAGCAAATTAAAGCTATGCATGCACGTGAGAGTATAATCCCATATAAGACCCGCTTACCAGTAAGGAACCAGCAGAAACAGCGGTTGTTGTGATACGGTTGCAGAAAACAAGAAACAGAGAGTATTTGAAGTACTCCTTATCTACCCCATAAGGAAACCTCATGATCTTTTCCTGCAGGAACAAAATGTGTGTAAGTACATCAGTTTTTTTATACGTTAACCTATGGAAATCCAAAGAGTTGTTATTATCCAACGAACAAGACAAAACAAAACTGCAAGTTCACTGACGTTTTTCCCAGCAAAGTAAACATTCTGCATTCACTTGGAAAAAATTCCCCCGGGGGGGGGGGGTTCTGCACGTAATGACTTCACGAGATATTTATTCGGATAGAACCAGCAATGGTATTTCGGAAACTTTTTTTAGGCCCAAATGACAAAGAATACTTGAACATGCGAATCAATAATGTGCATCAGTCTGGACGTCCACGTTTGGGTTAGTCGAGCTCATGAGAAATAAATGGATAATCAATACGATTCAATAAACTGTTTCATCCAGACAAGAAATGTTAAGAAATCTCAAATTCAATATGAGAGTTGTCAAAATCAGCGAATCCAGTTGGCAATCGAGTACAATACTATGGTTCGAATCCAAAGAAATAAATGAAATCAGCATTGCTGAGAAAAAATCAGATTCCAGAACCTAAACCTGCAAAATGAGGGGGGAAGCAAGCAGAAATGAGAGGAAGAAAAAGACGTCGATAGAACAAACCTGCAAAACACCGTAGGTGACGAGTGTGACCATGATTCCCGACACCGCAAATATTCCTTTGCACAATCTGTTTTCTCTCCAATCACCTGCCAGAGAAGAGGTTAATCCCGCCATAGCCCAAGAATGACACGCACATATAACATACGAAAACCTGGTAAGAAGAACAGCGCCAGAAAAAAAGTGGCGCGAAAGAGGAGTGGATAGCGCGGGAAACTAAGCTTGGAGAGATCAGACACAGGGAAAAGTGTGCTCTGATTTTTCCATCGAGGTTTAACGGGGGACTGAGAGTGCGAAAAACATAACAGAAAGGGATTCGCCCTCTCAGCCTCAGGCGTCTCGCTTTCTCCGGCGCGCCTTTCTCGCCACCTTGGGCTGCCACGTCAGCTTCCACCATCACTGAATGGTTCTGCGAATCTCGGATTGGGACTATTCTTCGTTTGACCGATGATGGGCCCAAGCGGCGGGTCGTCTGAAACGGGCCGTACCCGTTAGTGCTTAATGGATTCAGATCAGATTTTCTTAACCAATATGAATCCACAGGTTTCTCTGAACATCGCATGGTTGGATTCTACAGGGTACCGGATTTGAACTTTAGAGCCCATTTGGTTGGCAGAAACGGACTAAAATGAGAAAATTTGATTTTATATGTGGAAATGTCTTTCAGCCCCCCAAAAATAGTATAATTGAGGTTTTAAACTTTAAACATCATAGATAAAAAAATCCAGTTAAGAAATTTTTCTTTAACTAGAATAGATTTGACAAAATTTAGATATACCCCAATGATATCGTATATTAAATATTTGTGTGAAAAAAAAATGCTGAATAATAATGCCAAAAATATAATAAAATTTGTATTATTTAGATTTCGTATTAAATTAAATGAATTACTGATGTTTAGCATGTGACGCACGTATTTCTGCGATGTCAAATTTGAAAGGAACCAAAAATTGAGTGCATCTCAGCATCTATATCCAACGATCGAATTGGAATGTTACCAAGAGGACAAAGCACGTACAGTGGGCAGTTCTCAGTTTATCTTGCTTCCTTCTGGTGCTCAGCAGAATCGTGTAGTTGTGAGCTATAAGACAATCCGACGCCACTTGTTTTAGCTTGTGGCTCTGAGCCTAAGTGCATTAACAGTTATAAATATAGGATAACGTTTCCTTTCGCAAAAAGGAGCTAGCAAGACCGCAACTAGTGGCCATTCTTCTTTCACTTCTCCTTTTTTGCAACTGTTTTGGCCACAGTGATCTGAAAAGAAAATTGAAGTTATAGCATTGATGAAACGATAAAAAAATAAATAAACGAATCTGCACAGCAAATTTCTGGGAGTGAACTTTGAAGCCTAAGTTGATGGATTCTGCTTCATTCACTCGCTTCCTAATCTCGCACGTCATCTACAGCTCAAGGTAGTGTGTTTCGATATTTTTAATTCCTTTTGCGATGTGAGACCACTGATCTGAGCGTTTAATATATTTAAGAACGTCATGAATATTGTGTGGCAGCTTGCATCGCTCTTCACTGACAATTCAAAGTACAGCAAGAAATGGCCTGTGGAAGCAAAGGCTGTGTGGAATGGGGGTTTGTGAAGTTGGAGTGGGAAACTCATATGGTGAAAGCGGCATGAAAAAGAACGTGAATGGGTCAGTGTTTGGTGCAATGGAGGATGAGTCAGCTTCAGCACCAGTTGGAACCTTGGACGCAGAAATCACACCAGAAACTGCAGATTTCTTTGTGAGTGATGCAGAAGGTGATCCAGATTGCCCCTCCAAAGGCTATCGGTCCATTGAGCAGGCGCTTAATGCTTTACGCCAAGGAAAGGTTGGTCTCATCTCAAACATTCTATATATGTGTGTGTGAACGGTAAAAAGAATGATGGAAATTTGTGCTAGTTTGTGATTGTGGTAGATGACGATGAAAATGGCGAAGTTGAAGGGAATCTTGTAATGGCGGCGTCGATGACTGGTCCAGAGCATGTGGCCTTCATGATAAAGCACGGTTCAGGGATTGTTTCTGTGGGCATGAAGGATGAGGATCTTCAAAGGCTCAAGCTTCCTCTAATGTCTCCTGATTCTGAAATTGAAGATTCTTCTGCCCCAGCTTTTACTGTCACTGTGGTATGTTTCATAGTCTTCAAATCTTACATACTTGTAAGCTTGCAGCAACAAACAGAACCATTTATAGTTTTGTGGTGATGTGTGTTTACTTTAGGATGCAAAAGTGGACACTTCCACAGGCGTATCAGCTGAAGATAGGGCAAAGACAGTTATTGCTTTGTCGTCTTCGGACTCAAAACCAGAAGATTTCAGAAAGCCAGGTCATGTGTTTCCCCTCAAATACAGAAATGGTGGTGTTCTCAGAAGAGCAGCTCACACTGAGGCTTCTGTAGATTTGGTCACCACGGCCGGCTTGAGACCTGTCTCTCTCCTTTCAGCTCTTGTTGATGCAACTAATGGTTCTATGGCTCCCTTACCTGTTCTTAAAAACTTGGCATCACAGCATAACATACCAATTGTTTCAATAACTGATTTGATAAGGTAAGCTTTCGATCATTGTATTAAACTTGACCACTTCCAACGCTGGATGCAGTGTTAAAAACTAATCATTGATTATATTCACCATCAAGGTACCAGAGAAAGCGAGAAAAACTGGTTGAAAGAACTAGCTTCTCATGCTTGCCTACTAAATGGGGCGTATTTCAAGCATATTGCTATCACTATGATTTAACCATATTTTAACACACTTTTTCATAGATAATTGAGGGATTTTAGCATATTTTATGGATTAAAATTATATGAATAAGCACTAATTTTGAACAAAGAGATTTGAATTGGATTAAGTTCAATTGGAGATAAAAATGGTCTTGAATTGATAATTTATTCATGCAATTGTTTTCTTGAGCTTTTAGATATTACTTGGTGCTTAATTCTTGCATTTTAGGTAGACAAATTCAGAAAATGACAGAAAAGGGTCAACAAATCAATGGCAGTTTGGTCCTCGAATTTGGGAAATAACAAATCAGTTCTATTGGTGCTGCTGCCGTTTTGGAGAGCTCTGATTCCTTTTCTCCACTGGACCTCAACTTCCACGCACAAACTTGGGAAGCATTATTCCACTAATTCCATCTGCCTCAACACGTGGCAACCTAGAACATGAATTATTGAATTCACGATGAACCCACGCCGCGAAGGAAGCTCCATTATCTTCGCCAGACAGTTGCAGATTCCACGCACAAGCCACACGCATTCTCTGTTCTCTCGCCCTATCACAGAAGACGCCACGGATCTCACCATATCCAACACACCAGATTCATTCGCGTCGCGGAGATCACGGCACACACGCAGAGATTCCAGGCCTGGATCAGCAGCCATGAAGATCACGCCGCCACTTATATATTCCTGACCTGCACGCACACTCAGCACCACCATTTTCCACTCTGAGCTTTCTTCATTCACCGACAGCCTCCATTCGTTTGCTCTCTTCCTCGGCCAAGGCACGCACATGCAGAACTTCAAGGAGAAAAGAGAGCACGCGCACGCGGCGACTTCCTTCTCCCTTGATTCCTCTCGGCAACGCAGAAGCAGAGAGGCGAGAGAACAGACGAAGCCACGCTTGATCCCTCGTCACCCCATCGACCGCATACGAACGCCTGGTTCTTTGGTCTCTCACCACCACTCATAAACGCACGATCATCTTCCTTCTCGGCAGCCATCTCCATTCCAATCTTCAAATCTTCTCGGCCACACGACAGACACAGCCATCATCATACACCTCAACTTCCATCCATCGTCCTTCATTCCACTCGGCTTCCTTCTCCCACCAGCAACGCACGAGCCTTACCTGGAGAGTTCTCTCCCACGACGCACAGATTCATCAACAAGCACAGCCGCCTATTCACGCACGCACGCCTGGAGACACGAAGGAGAACACCAGCGCCGCCACTGGAGAACGCGAGACCGAGAGGGCGAAGCCTAACCACACACGAGCCCACACGGTGCAGACCAAGCTTCTCGAGCCCTCGTTCATACTTCTCTCCACTCAAGCCACAGGGACGTTGCGCACTGTTTGGATTTCAAATATTTCTCCATTTTCCATTAATTGCTATTATGGCTGTATATCTGGAACCTGTTGGAGTTGACTTTGAAGCAATGCGTGGCTAATCATTTAGCTTCCTGGTGATGGAATTCCTGACTTGAGCTTACTGAATTACATAGGGGAGTTTTTCTATCTTTCCATTAGTCTAAAATTATGTATTTGGATTTTCTAGTTTCAGGGATGATTGTATATGATCTTAGAACTGAGATGGATGTTCGTTTATCTCTGTTGGATTGATTTTCATAATTAATTTTGGATATGCATTGTGAAACATATATGTGTCGTTGATTTCTTAATAAGTATTAATTTAATTATGTTAATTAGCGTATTATTGTGTAGTTAATATGATTATTTGATGTTTTTGGAATGGTTGTTTAACATTTCATATGAAGAAGACTCATATTGCATTATTCCAATTTTAATTGTGCATTAAACGGTTTTTAACAATACCTCAATAAGTAATAGTTAGCTATGTTCGTAGGAGCTATTATCAATTGAGAATATTGGACTTAAGTGTTATCTTGAGGTTTTACTAAAGGTTTAATGAATTTATAATGCCCATGATTATTTTTGAGCGAAGAAGGTCACATCTCTATCACCAAGGGCATTCATCATTTCTGAAAATAAAAAAAAGAATTCATTAGTTTAAATTTATTGCATTTGCATTAGGTTTAGAAAAATCATTTCACAAAAACCCCTCATTCTAATCATATTTTTAACACTTAGTTTAACTTAGGAATTTAAAACAAAGGCTCCTTGATAAGAGAACGATCCTAGGGTTAGTGCACTATATTGCATTAGTTTTAGGTAATTTTTGATCGGGTCTTGAGACGACTAGAGACCGCGAGAATCACACTCTAAGTTGGATGGAACTGAAAATGTGGCTATTGTGAAGGTGCCTTCATGTATGTTATACGTGTTGGCTTTGATTCGTTGTTCTGTGTGAATTTCGTTGAAGCTTATGAGACATAAATGCTACAGGGAGAGATAGAAGACGGGCAAGATGTGTTGGTAAGAGTGCATTCAGAGTGCATAACAGGTGATATATTTGGATCAGCTCGATGCGACTGTGGAAACCAGTTAGAGTTGGCTATGAAGTTAATTGAGGAAGCTGGGAGAGGAGTAATTGTATATCTTCGAGGTCATGAAGGGAGAGGCATCGGACTTGGTCACAAACTGA
>JANTPZ010000428.1:0-33168 GCA_025593235.1 Vachellia pachyceras | reverse complement strand
AATTTAACTAACTTGTTTAACCTATTCAAATTAGTTAAATAAATATTATATTAGAAACCATTGGTAGAATTATATATATCCATGATAGATTAATTATCAAATTAAATATTTATAACATGAAATTCTGCATCAAGTAAGTAGGCATTTAAATTACAAAAATAATATATGTTCTATCAAAAAATTACAAAAAAGAATATAGTAAAAATGGATAAAAATATAAATATAATTATCTAAATTTACATAAAATTTCAATTCATCTCTTAACTTCTAAAAACTTGTGTCATAATTTGATGATGTTGTATCAACACTAAAATTTTAATGTCAGTATTGATATTAACGGCCATTAGATAAAGAATTAAAGACATTATATAAAATTAATCAAAGGAGTAAAATGAAATTTTGCCTAAAATTAAAAGACTAAAGGTATAATTTTTCTATAAAACTACCTTCATAGGCTGATATGATTACGACGACGACAATGAAAGCTAGCTTGTAAGATATCTTCTCCATGGCTCCTTAATTCCTTAGCTTTCGAAGTCGCAAATTTGAAGTGAGAAGTTTTGTTGCTTATGATCGAATATAATGATTAATCTATTCGTCTTCTTTATATTTATAGTGAGGTGAGTCTGAAAGTAAAGGAAAACTAATTAAAGTCAATATAAAGGTGAAATTAATTATTGGGGGAGATTTTATACTATTATAAGATTATTCATATTAGTTAATTAATAATTGATTTAGGCTTTTTTGTCGGATTTCATACTATTTATTTTTTTTTAATATAAGATTGTACTCTATCACATACAATAGAAACCAATCTCTATTTTAAAATGCAAATGACAAAGGATACTATAGATCTATTTCTATTGTAAATATTTTAGAGTGAACGTCTATAACCTCTCACTTCTTATGATTCTTTATGTTTAACGTCATAAATCCCATAACCTTTTAATCAATGGTTTGTGAAGAGTTTCTTATAGTTAATGTCATTATATTTACCTTTATTTCTTTGTAATTTTATGTATACACTTTAATAGTTGTGAGGCTATAAATAGAGGCAATGTACAAGGTATTGGGACCTACAATGAAATGGATGAAAGCTCTTCTTTATTCTCTCCTTCATCTTTCTCTCAACTTCTCCATCCCTCCATCTCAACCTTCTTTGTCTTCTTTTACTTTTATAACACATTATCAGCACGAATTCTACTAAAATCATATTTTCTTATCATTGTCCTTAACCTTTTTTTCTTCTATCTTCTTGTACCGTATCTCTACATAATCTATCAAATATAATCTTATCCGTCATATAGAATTAAAGGTGACACTTCTTATCGATTGTTGTATACATCGGGTTCCATGCCTACAGTTGGAAATTATTATTTTCTATTATCATTATATTATTTTATTTACATTTTCATTTATTATATTCTCTTCTTGTTTGCATTTTATGTTGTTAATTATATTATTTTATTTACACTTCATTTATTTATTTGATATTTATATTTTGTTATTTTAATTATATTATTATTTACATTTATATATTAAGATGTTTCGCCATTTTATTTACATTTCATTTATTTCTGTTATTTTTTCATTTTATTTTATCATAATTTTATTTATTTATTATCATTTTCTTTTATTGTTATTTACATTTCACTATCACATTTATTATTTGTTCTTTATTTATATTGTTTTGATTATATGGCTAGAAGCCTTATACCTTTCCTATCTTGAGATTATATAGCTAGAAGTTATGTCAATTTGATCTCTTATTTTAATAGCATGTGGCTAGAAGACATAAATCTTTTCCTATATGACAATATAGCCATAATCTATATTCATTTAATTTCTTATTAAATGGCTAGCAGCCAAAATACCTTTGTAATTATGATTAAATAACTTGAAGTCATATCACTATGATAATGGTTCTTTTGTGAAAGAACACAACGGATACTAGTAAATGGAATGAGCGAAATTGTGTCATTTCAATAATTTAATAGCTCAATAGCCCTGAAGGTGAAATGTTCAAATATAAAAGGCTTAATAGCTTTTAATTTTTTTTATTTGACTGATGTTTAGAAGAATTGATGATACACAATTTGAAAGAAAGAAAGATATACGTTGTCATATATTCTATTAAAAAAATAACTTTTTTTGAATGCCGATTAAAATTAATATTGACTATCAACATTTTTAACGATAAAGGGTAACATTGCTTTATTTTGAAACTTTTGGGGCAACACTTCTAAAAATCTTACGGGACAACACTACTTCTAATAGGAAACTTTTCAGACAAATTTGCATCTTAGTCCTTAGTAGATTAGTGATCAGTCACATAATAATATCGTTTAGTTTGTTTCCATGGAATGTTAAGATATTTGTTTGGACCCCTTAATTGCTCACCAATTTATCAAGTGTAGTGTGTTATGAAGAGATGAATTACTGTTACAAATAAAACAAAAATGTAAAAAATAACATAAATATTGTATATGAACACTTCGTTATACTACTACTATAGTATATTCATTCCAGAAAAATCACACACACACACACATATCAATTGATTAGATTTTTAATCTATCCAAAAAAAATTAACTTGTCTTTATATTAAGAATGGTAGGTAATACATTTCAACAATAATAGATTATATATGATTGATCAAAGATTCAACGATTGGAAGTTCATGTATTATTTAGCAATAGCCACAAAATATCATATATTTATAAACGAAGGATTTGTTTCAAAACAGGATTTTGCTTCTTATGTACCATCATGTCCACAAAATATCCTAATTTCACATAAGATTGGTAGATTTTAGACAAAAGTGATTCAATGAGATTCTAAATTAAATTTATGTCCCTTCTGAAAGGTATATATGTATCATTTAAGTCTATTCATGAACTTAAAAAACGTAAGAATTATTCCACTACATTAAATAGATTAAATAATTGTGCATTTAATACAATAATCTATTAGGATAAAAATATCCTTTGATTATTATAAGTTCATGATCTCCCAATATTTTAAAAAATTTCATTATTACTTTAAAGAATTATTTAAGATATTCTCTTATCCATAAATCAAATCATTATATACATGAATATTCGCATGTACCAAATATATCAATATTCATTGATTTTGGGAGGTAAACATTATGATGTTAGCGCGCGCGCGCATATGCCTGACAGATAAATATATATAGTTCTTTTTATAAAAGACAAAATGATAAACAGAAAATTAGTAAATTAATACAATGTATGTATTGAGCCATCAGCCATGTGTCTCTTAAATCACAGTGGCAGAACTTTACTTAACGCTAAATTTCTTTCTTTCTTTTTTTTTTCAAATACTATTCCCGATCCTTGATATTCAAGTTAAACAAAATATTTATTTTCATTTTAAATATAAAACCTCAATGTAATTTATCTTCTAATTTATAATTTTTTTTGCTAAAATATCCCTATTTGTTCAAGTTACATGAGCTCCCTTAAGGAGCAGTTCCAATGCATATATAATTAACAAGGATCAATGAGTAATCTTCATAGGTCTTATATCTCAGCAACTTCATCTTTCTTTTTCAGTTTGCCCCTCCCTTTCTTCTTCATTTCTTCTCACTCCATGTAATGCGCGGATGAATTGAAAAAGGATTAACTTGTGTGACTCGCCTCACTCTGCTTGGCAGTCCCACTAGTTGGTCTCAGGTCAACCCGAGTTACATCAAATCAACATGATCCCCGAGTTACATCAAGTCAACATGATCCGGAGTTGAGGGCTTAACTGGACTTGACAGGTGATCGAATCACCGAGTTCCAAGTTAACTCGACCGTCCAGTCTGGGTTCCACAACCATGATTTTAGATAAGGCAAAACGTATTTACTATAAAGAACCAATTTAACTAAAATAATATCTTTAAATTTTTTGAATAAGTTACCTAAATATTAAATTAAGATACAAATGTATGTAGTAATATTCACTAGAATAATAATCCTATTTGATGATTGCTATCCTTATG
This sequence comes from Vachellia pachyceras, assembly GCA_025593235.1. Lineage (NCBI taxonomy): Eukaryota > Viridiplantae > Streptophyta > Magnoliopsida > Fabales > Fabaceae > Vachellia > Vachellia pachyceras. Next base: position 29,159 of record JANTPZ010000428.1, on the reverse strand, counting down.
GAGCTGGAAAAGAATGTGTTTTTAAGCCAACCTTCAATGCTAGGGGAAGCAAAAGTTTCATTGTCATATACAGTTTATTTAATCCCGGAAAATAAGATAAATGATTATTTTTAGTTTCTAGATGCATATGGTTGTCTACTTCACAGTTACTATATAATTTTATACAAGATATAAAATTAGGTCAATTTCATTGCATATACATGGTCATGTATTTTATTTTGAATGTTATCATTTAATTATAAGTCCACAAGAAAAAAATATGACACATAGTTATGTGTAATTGAAAAAAAATTAATATAATGAACTTCACATAAGTTTTTTTTATATACACCAAACCGTCCTTTAGCATCCCTTATGAAAACTAAAAAGCTAGAAAAAAAAAATACTCAATCCCATGTAAACCGATATGTGTGTGTGTGTGTAGAGTTAGTATAATATAATATGGGTGGCAAGTAAAAAAGAGAAACCATGTGATCAAATATTATTTATATAAGAGTGATTATTTATTTATATAAGGGTGATTACAACATAAATTAATCAACACAGTTACAAATACACTGGCCATTGAGGCATTCCTTGGAGCAAAATTGGGAAGGACACACAATGTTATTAGATTTATTGCAGTCATCTATAGTAACACAGCTTTCTTGTGGTTGTTGTTGTTGAAGAACACCACAGTAACAAGCACCATCTATGCAAAATCCATATCCTTCTTTCCCACACTCAAGTCTTTCACAATGTCCATTATTTTTGCATGGTGTTCCATCAGCACCTTGCAATGATACCACTGCATATACACACATACAAAGTATTAAATTCACTAATTTTTACATATAACTACAATATATAATTAAGGGACGACTTTTTCACAAGTCGCTATGGTTTTATCTGATTTTTAATCAAGCCTTCGTAATTTTTTCCCAGGAAAATTACCTAGAGGTCCTAAGCAACAGAATTAACCACAAAATGTTACCAAAGATTTGCAAAATTACCATAAGGTCCCAAGCTAAGCTGCTACTCCTGGGACTTTACCTAGAGGTCCTAAGCTGCTAAGGTTGTCATTAATAACCTTACTAGCCTTCATTAACAACCTCAGCAACTACTCTTGGGACTTTATGGTAATTTTATGAATCTTTGGGACCATTTTGTTTGTTAATTCTGTTGCTTGGGACTTCTGAGTAATTTTCCCTTTTTTTCCTTTTACCAGATCATTGCGATTTTGCATGTTTTAATCAGGTCCCTGCATTTTTTTTATTTTTATTCAAGTTCTTATAGTCTCTTTCGTTTTTAATCAGATCCCTGTATTTTCTTTTTATCAATCACCTGAAACTGAAATCACAGGACTCGATTAAAATAGGTGAAATGAAAAGGATTTGAAAAAAAAGAAAAAGATTACAAAGATTTGATTGGAAAAAAAAAAACCAACCTATAATGACTTGATAAAAGAATACATGAATGAAATTACAAGGACCTGCATAGTCTCTTGTCCATTATATCAGAAGTATTCAAATTATTTGGAAAAAATAATTAAAAAATGAAGGAACAAATAGTATTATTTCTTCTGCTCATCTCATTATTTATAAAGTTAACGATAACTGGTTCGAGTGAAAAATATTTGATATTTATTAAAGTTAGATTAAATGATATGTGAATTTCAAAAAGCCTAGTTCTATATAAAACACATATTAGTTTTTCTATATATAAAACGTGTATTAGTTGATAATGGTAGTGAAAATAATATAATTTTAAAAATAAAAAAAACAAAGGAGTATAGATTCCTTACATCCAACTGTGACAATGAAGATGAGTACCACTGAGACTACTTTGAAGGAGCCCTTCACCATTGTGATCACAATTTATCAGAGCAATTGTGTTTTGGCTTTTTGGTTGTTTGTGGGAGATGACTTAGCCAAAATATCCAATTTATAATTGCTGAGCGAAGCCGATAGATGGGAAAAGAGTTATTGCACAAAAGAAAAGGGGGAAAATCCATTGCAATTACTAATATAGCCAATAAGCCAAATTTCCCAACGTAATATGATTCATGAATTTATGATAAGGATGAAGGTATGCATCTATTATGATAACGATGAAGGCATGCGCACATATATATATATATATATATATTCTCTTGAGTTTAGCATGGTATGGTAAAATAAAGGTTTCAGTAATATAGTCAACCAAATTTATTAAGTATATTTTTAGTTCATTGATCTTAATGCGGTTAGTCTCATTTAACAGAAATTGCAGACATAATAAATTTAAACAGTAATTCTACAATTAAATATTAACAAAATAAGTTTAAATTTTGATCCTTTTCACAAAATTAAAATGAATCTGCTGAGAAAAGTTGAATATGATCAGTTTTATATTTTAAAATTAAAGTGAACCTGCTGATAAAAATGGGAAATGCTACATGTAATATCCTAATTTTTATTTAGAGGATTTAATTATCATTGAAAAATAATTATTTATTTAAAGGATTTAATTATTATTTAAAAATAATATTTATGTTAAGGATAACTTATCAGGTAATCATCTGAATAACAAAGAATTTATCCAAATGTGAGGCATATGAATCAAAAAATGATCAATCATAATAAAAATGCATTCATAAAGGAAAAGAAAATATATACGTCACTAATTTCGGGAGAATTTTTCTCATTATCACTAATTTCTTCCAATTACACAATTTTCTTATTAAATCTTGATCCATAATACAAGTCTTTAAAAAGTAATCAATGCTTACTTATTAATTTTATTCCGATAATTCATGGTTAAAAATGATTATATTTCTCATTTTTTCTTGTCTCTCCGTCCAAACCTCATTTAATTAGGTAAAATTAGAAACTTTCTTGAATTTAAGGTCAAATTTAATGAGTTAACTATCATTTTTTATTGTAATGAATTAGATACAGTGACACATATTACCTTTAAGACATAAATATTGTTAATAACAATAATAGGGCTGACAATTAAATGCTGTGAAATAGATTAACATTGGCAAATGCAGTTTCCTTTGCGGCAAATTTTGGAGCAATTTGAGGGACAGTTTATATTAGTGCATTGAAGTTCATGAAGACAATATTGTTGTTGTTGAAGATGTGGTTGTTGTTCTGTAACAATACATTGACAGTGGTGGTCTTTGCAATTAACCCCCGATTGTATATATTGTAATTTAAATTATACAAAACCCCTTTGAATGTTGAGTTATATTTAAATTTAACCCCCCGAATGTATATTTTTTATCATAAACCCCTACCATTATCTTTAAAAAAAACTAACACATCAAATTAATAAAAGACATGTGGCATCATACATAACATCCTATGTAAGTTATTAATTTAGAAAACTCTATTGAACCTTCACTAGTTGCAGAAAAACCTCTGACATTTTAAATTTTGAATTTAACTTCCTTAAAATTTTAATTTTTAATATCAAACCCCTGCTGTCACTATTATTATCTTATTAAATTTAAAAAGATTTTCATTGTCATTTATAAATTGAAATAGCCTTGTTTGAGTGGAAATAAATAAAAGAATGATATTTAAAGAAATATAAAATGAAAGGCTATTTTAATATTTTTATATATTAAGGTTAAATTTGATTTTTATATTTCTTTAAATATCATTATTTTATTTTGCCTTATGAAAAGGCTAATTTGAATGATAAATGATATTAGAAAGTAACAGCCAGGTTTAGAATTCAAAATCTTAATGAATTTATTAAATGATTGATAAACGATAGTAAAAATCTTAATGAATTTATTAAGATGATAAAAGTAACAGCCATGATTAGATCATGGCTTGGAATAGTACTACATGTCTTGTATTAACCTGCAATTGGTGAGTTTTGGGGTTTTATAAAATTAGTAACTACATTTACATATGATGCCACGTGGAATACTACATGTCTTGTATTAACCTGATGTATCAATTATGATTTTAGTATTATGTATCATTGATAATATATATACGCATAAATTGATAAATGACAACTTACTATAACCTCATACAAAAAAATCAAGGTAGAAATACATCTTACCCCATAAATAATTACATTATTAGAGAAATTGTTTTTTAGGAGATGTTTGGGGATAAAATATTCAATTTATAATTGGGAAAAATTGCTCAGGGAAGCCTTTTTAGATGGGAAAAGAATTGCCACACCAGAGAAGAAGGGAGAAAATATCACGCAATTACTATACATAGCCGAATTTCCCCACATAATACTCTTCTATATGAAATTAGGGTAAATGGATAACTCTATATATATATATATATATATATATTTTCAGCTTATTCGGCAAAGCGTTGAAGGGAGCTAAAAGCACGTTCAACAATATTTTTCCACAAAACGAGATAATTTCCTTTATATATTTACATCGCCTTGTGTAAAAATATTTCTCTACCGTGTTTCCAAACGGACCCTTTATACGCCTACAAATAATGATATATAAGACGCTAATTAACTTATTCTTCTTCAAAACATTGTAATTAATTACTTTCTTTGGGGAAAAAACTTCAAAGGAAAAATGGGCAATTTCCCTTTTCTGATTTTATATAAGAGTTTATTTAGTCTTCTGATTTAATTTTATCTCCCATAACTGATAACTCTAGTTACTTTTTCCAAATTGCTGTTGGAATCTCATTTCTTTTTCCAAATTAAGGATGTTTAGATGATTTTCTAAAATAGATTAATTCCCAAAAATACATCGCACATTTCCCATTGATTAGACCATTTTCTTTTTTTCTTTTACCTGAAGATTAGACCATTTTCGATTTCTTATTACTTGGGATTCACATAGTTTTTGGTGCATTTTTTCTGTCACTATGTCCTTATTCGCTTTTATTCTAATTTTATTCCTTATCCGCAATTTCTTGTTTTCTTCCAATTGCACAATTTTCTTAATAATATTTTGACTGACATATATAAGAGATACATATTATACACAAACATAGAGAGAGAGAGAGAGAGGAGTGGGATGGGGGAGAAAGAGAAAAGAATAAGCATGTTGTTTAAGACATTAATATAATTATGAATAATCTAATTAGTCTCAGCAAAATTAGTTGCCATTACTTTAATTGTCATTGTGATTGTTTGATAAGTTAAACTTTTTACTTATTACATTATTGTCACCATTTTTTTGTCAAATTAAGGACATTTAAATTAATTTTACAAAATAGGTTAATTCCAATCCGGTGCCTATAACTTCATGGTAATTTTGTCATTTTAGAGTTCTTATTTTATTATTTACATATTTTAGGAAAACTTTTCTGTCATTCTGTCCTTATTCGCTTTTATTCTAATTTTACCCCTACCCCCAATTTCTCCCAATGACACAATTTTCTTATAATGTTTTGACTGACATATTTAATAATTACATACTATACACTACCAGAAAAATGCCAAAATCCGTCGCTAAATGACTATTTTTCATCGCCAAAATGAGGGTCGCTAATATTTTCTGTCGTTAAATGAAAATTTTCTCATGAAAAATAACCATTTAGTAATATATTTTTCCATCACTAAATAACATTTTTCTGATAGTATATATAAAGGGAGGGGGAAAGAGCAGTGAGCTGGTGGAGATAGAGAAGAGATGAGCCTGTTGTTTTAATACATTAATATTAGGGTGAATTACTACCAAGTCTCAAAGAAAATATTTTATTACTTAAAACTTTAATAACAAATGAAAGTATACAACAACGACAAGTTAATGTATACTTCTCATTTGTTTTTGGGAATTTTTGGTAATTAAGTCACTTTCTCAAGACCTTACAGTAATACTATTATTATTAATACCATAATATTGGGCTCACAAATAATATATCAACACTGGCAAATGCACTTCCCATTGAGGCAATTTTTGGAGCAAGACGATGAAGAAGGACAGAGCATATCGCTGCAGTGAAGTTGATCAAGACAATATTGTTGTGGTGGTTTCTGTTGTTGTTGAAGTTGCAGCTTTTGGGGGTTAACAGATTGACATTTATGGCCAACGCAAGCAGATCTTCCAGCATCACACATAACACCAAAACAATCACTATTAGTATTGCACTTGCCATCCACACTTGACATCGATGTCACTGCATATGCAGCAAAAACACACATGGAATATTAGTATACTCACTTTCTGTAACAATTAATTATAATAATATGCCACAAGATATATATATATATCTAGCAGGGCAGTATTTATATTTTTTTAGTAGGCATAGATATCCTCCAATAGACACTAAATATGAATATCTCTCCCAGTGAAAATTTAAATATCGATTCACCACGTTATGAGGGATTAACTCTTTCTTCTAGACTTGTGCTTGCTGTTGGTATTTAGATTATTTTGAAAACATCATATATAATAATAATTGAAACAAAGATATGATGGATTAGCCAATAAAGTTAATGTTACAAGGATTTTGACCCACTATCCATAATGCCATGATTTCTAAACTTGCTACCATTACCAATAACAATGCTTTATTGATGGGCAATCTAAACTTGCAAATCTCAGTAGAGTGGTGTTCGTCCCTGCAATAAGCATTGAAAATAGTTTTGTACACTCTTTTAGTTGTTTTGAGTCAAGAGTCGTGCCCTAGTTTGATGATACGCAGAGATTCAATTCAGTCAAAAAAAAAAAACGAAACAAGAAGAAAGCAAGAAAGAACGGAATGTAGCAACATAAGTTTTTTGAACAAAAAAGGTAGTGAAGAGTGTAGAATCCATACATGCTACTGCAAGAGTGAGCATAACAACCACTGAAAGCAATTTAAAGGAGCCCTTCTCCATATTGTGACTTTGTGAGAGAGATTGTGTGCTTTGTTTTGTTGTGAGATGTTTGATCAAATGGCTAGAGATTTCTTATACACACACACACACACACACAAATGAAATGCTGAGTGTTAGGTGTGTGGATATTTTAGAAAGAAGATATAAATATCACTTTCCTAAAAATTTTCAGTGAAGAATTCAGTGAAATCAAAATATCTGATTCTGCAAAAACATGACTCATAATATGTGTATGTTGTTTTTTTATTGTTTGGAGATTTATGTGAGATCTCTTGTATGTTATGTGCTTTACTTTTAAGTAGAGCCAAATTTAGTAATCAAATATGAATTTAGGATATCTTTGTGGACTTTTTATGGTATATAAAAGCTAATTTTTGTTTTCAAACATTGTAATCTGTAATAGCCACTTTTTGCAAAAACAAATTAAGGAAAAACATGCACTTTTATTTTCTTTTTTAGAAGTTTATTTCTTCTTTAAGTTAATTTTATATTTTTTTTAAGTTCTTATAGGAGTGTTGAGTGTGGGAATATTTTTAAAAAAGATACTATATAAAGCATGTTTAGATTAGTGGTGAAAAAGAACGTATGTCTGTAAACTCATATGTCTTTACAATCAGCTGTCTAAGTATCTTTTTGACGCTCCATCTAATCCGTTGGATGAAGATGCAGATGAATGGTTAGATTGACTGCTTTGAGGCAATTTTGCTTCAACTTGTAATAGCCGAAGGATGTTTGTAAGCTGCTTGGTCAGCTCTTCTTTGCTTGTAGAGGTGGCTAAGCAAATATGAATTCTCGACCTGTGATTGAGGAAGACACCAGATTTATGATCTCCAACACGCAGGATTTTGGGGTTCTAGGTGAACCATTTTTCAATTGCTGGAATTACTACATTTTTGCTTCCGGTAAATTTTTCCCACCATTTGACAGAAGGAATCCTATGCAAAATTGGAAGATTATTTTTGAATTTAGAAATCCATACTTGAGGGCTCCATTTAAATACCCAGGCTAAAGCAAATTTTAAAAATAAATGAAGATCTACTGAGATCGTCATTTAGATTGGCCCGGCTTACAAAATAATCAAAGCTAATTTTCACATTTGTGGGTGAAATATCTTACCAAAGATCAATAAAGTCCCACCACTTAGTAAACCAATATGGAAATTGATATTTAACCATGTATGGCTAATTTTTGGTTTTGATACCAGAAGGCACAATACCAGGCATCAATGTAATCCCATTAATTATATCCTCTAGGATCAAAAGGTTGGAAAAAATTTTAATTTTCCAAAGATCTTGTGCCCAATCATTTGGATATAAAACCTTTAGAATTTGAAAGGTTGAATATCCAAAGACCCGAGGGTCTTCAGGGTCTTGAAAATGCCTTATTCCTACAAATTTAGAATCTACAAGAATAAATTCATAATATTTCGAGGTTTTTGTATGCTGGAGAGGCTTGAAGAAAAACCCTTTTGGAAAAATTTTTAATGCTAAAGCATTGGGAATTTTATGGTAGAAACCAAGCTCTGAATAAAAAAGATTCATTGCTTTACCATTCGGTGCCACAAATTTGGTCTTCAAGGGTATGCGAGTCAGATGTTGGGAAGATAAAGACAATTCTCTTGAGGATGAACAGATTTAGTCATCTCCTGGGATTTCTTTTAGATAATTAAGGCAAGAGTCTTATCATCCTCTTCGGATATGTCATTCCAAGATTTGTTTAGCAGTATATTCAAGGTTTGATTCTGATGCAAAGCCCAAAGGGTTTCAATTGGGAACATCAAAATATTTGAGATTTTGCGAGCTAGTTGCTCAGGTCTTTCACCCAATAAAAGGAGTTTGACCCAATTGTCAATTGTGTTCTACTAGCACGTTTTATGATCATCTTCGCTGGGGGCAATGCCCTTTCCTTTTTTTTTCTTTTTGGGAGGCATACTCTCATTTCCCCTGCAAAAATTCTCTGGTAAGAAAGTCTGAAAGGGAGTTTGAAGAATCTTTGAGAAATTCAATTTCAAAATAAAAAAATTCTCAAGATTGCTAGCCAATGAGCAAAAAATTGTTTTTGATGCAAGGTTTTTGACATCTTTTTGCAAAACATCTTTTGCAGATTTGCAAAGACCCGATTCAAAAACCTTTGATTTAACATATCCTTTAAAATTTGTTTATGCATAAAACGATTGCTAAAATCTTTTTTTATAGTGGCATAGTTCTGTTGGGCTCTATTCCAATGTGTTGAAGTAAATGCAATGCAATGCTCTCTTTACCACCATTTTTTTGTTTGATAATGCCTAAGGATACATGCATTGGAGATTTTGACTTGAGACTTAATCTGCTTGACCACAGTAGTGCGCTTATCAATCCAAGAAGGAGGATTTTTCTTAAGAGGCTCATGGAAAAGCTTAATGATATTGTTAAGGTTGGGAATAAAGTCTCACTAATGAGACAATCGAGAAATCTTCAAAGTTGACTTTTACCCAAAATCTGATCTGAAAATTTCTAAGCAAATTGGATGGCTCTATCAATAGGAGTGATAGTTCTATGATAGATATTGTGACCCAAAAATCGAGTTTTTGTTTGGAAATTCGATATTTCCCTGATTTTGGATTTGGAAACCGCTAAACCCACTTGTTTAATAGTATGGATAAAGATCAGCACATGTTTAAAATGCTGATATGTTGACTTAAAATATAACAAAATATCATCGATATAAACAATAATATATTTGATGTAAGGATTGAAAATTTCATTCATAATTCTTTAGAATTCTGAAGGAGCTTTTTAAGACTAAAAAGCATAACATTCCACTCATACTAAAAATTTTACTCATTCCAAACGTTCTAAATGTAAAATGTTCTTATTGTTAGAGAACATTTGGAATTCTTTGGAATTCTGCTAGCTAGAGAATTCTGTTTTTTACTTGTTTCTCATTGTTCTTTATATTTTGCCGCTCTACTCTTGCTAGACCACCCTGCGTTTCTATTCTCATTTGGATAGAATTGTTTCACTGAATACTACTAAATACGATTTTTTCAATGATTGGAAATGGGAAAATATCGTTAAAAAGAATCAGAGAACACAACCAAAGAGTTAGCAGCAATAAAACTAACAACAAAGGAATACAGAGGGATTTTTGAAGAAAACATTTTATTGGAGGATCAAATTATATTTGTTCAATATATTATATAACATAAGGTACTATTCTTTTGTATATCAAAATAAAGTTGAATTTGGTTCTGCTGAAGATGAAGTATAAGGAGCGAATGCACGTGCAACATATTGTAAATTTTGTAATGTAATCCTTTCAAGGTTTCATGGATTCCCTTTGACCTTCTTGTTGTTTATGCATCAGGTTCGGAAGATTTAGTAAAAGAGAGTTTTAGAAGAGGAGCAACAATGACATGGTACAACAGAAACTGATAACTATTACCTGCAACTGAGTACAAATCTCAATGACTTCAGCTACAGGTGCCCAGTCACCAAAGTTCCTCTCTATAAAGTGGCAAGCAATGCCTGTTTTCCCCTCCCTACTATAAAGAGTCCACCTTTTATCTCAACTTCTCCTTTGAAGTTATAGTCAATTCCTATGGCCTTTGCACGCTTGTAATTGGCCAGTGCTCGGGGATTCAGTAAAAATCCTGATATGAACTTTTGCTTGAGCAGGCCCCCCCCCCCAAAAAAACACCAAGAGCTTTAAAGAAATCCCTACCTCCATCAAAAAGTACTACACCACCCCAGTATCGGGGCCAGAAATCCTTTACCTGCTCCACAACAGTAACAAGTCAAGCAAAGAAGATTTTTTGCGAGTAACAAATGTTTGAAGTCTGCTAATACTTCTGACTCTATGTGCTCATGAAGAACTGCAAATAGTTTAACACCAAGTGCATCAAATATGGGTTTTCTCGAAAATGGCTGGTGTGCCTCAGCTCTACACATGATGCACCTGTTCTCAAGTTTAAGAAGCATAATTAGCAACGGAATTCACTTTCATGTCAGTATACAGAAACCTACGGAAGTGTTCAAAACTTTGGATGGAAGTTTTGTAGAAACAATTGGTTTGATTTAACAGGTTAAGGTGCAAATAGGTATTGAAAGTTTTCATTCTAAAATAATGTTATCCTGAAAATTTTTTTAGGTTTAATATCACCCTAAAAGTTACAAAATGTAGCAATGTCGCTCCATTCCATTAAAAATCTAACTTTCACTGTTAACATTTCATAACGGTAAAAGGCAACATTGTTACTGAAAGAAAAATTTTGTAGTAAATTTAGAATTTAAGCGTTGATTTAACTTATCAACCTTTCCTCCTTTTATCGTTCTTTTAAATTATGATTTATGTATTGCCTATTAAAAACAATGTATCCAGATCCTAACATGTAAAACATATCAAATCATAAAATTCAATTGCAAGTAAAAAAAATTGCTTAATATATAAAATATGACTTGTACATATTTATAATATGCATAAAATAGTTGTCAGTACTTAATTCGGTTAGACAATAAATCTAACCCAATACTCCAATGGATTAGAAAAGTACTTTAATATAAGTCATAAGTAAGTACATTGGTCATAAATTTATGAGTAATTAATTTTTTAAAATAACCTCATGTAACATCCTTCTTTGTTCTAACAGGCATATACAAAACACCTAATAACAATAACACATACCAAAAAGAACTAGTTATTTTCACGCATTTCTGAATCATAAAATTGTGCAATTTTACATTATTATCTTCCGCCTAATGATCTCAGGACTGCTTTTGATGTGGTAATCCATTCATATTATTGACTTTCTAACTTGTTACAAATTGTAAGATTTTGAATGGTGAAACTTAGGATTTTGACAGCTATGACGCATGCCTACTTGAATTTATATAAGTGGATCACTCATGTTTTAGTCTGCTGCTATAGTTTGTCAAATTTACCCTGGTCGTCGGAGATAGAGGATGACAGCCGGTTTATCTCGCCACAGTTCTGAAGCGCCTTCATTGGAGGTGTTTTTGCTTTCACTAATGGTTCCGTTCCAATCGTATACTCTGGAGTTACCCTCTCCACTGATATATTTTCAATAGCTGCATATGGATCTACTTGGTCTGTGACAACAGAGCTTGCACGCAGCCATTAGTCCTGCAGCCACAATCCCTTTAAAGATGTATCCATCTTCAATCTTTAGATCAGCCATTGATTGCTCAAGTGATTTATCGGAAGGTGTATTACTGCTTAGATAAGATCTTTTCACGCTATTTGAGCTATAAGACGCATGACTCTTGGCGATACTATCATCTCTGTGAATCATGCTTGCTCTTTTCCTGGTTGGAACTGCACGGAGTTGAAAAGAATCTTCACATCTAGTTCTATCCACAAAATGGGCAATATGGCCTCGTTTCATTTCAAACTGGGCTGAAAGATCCATGGAGCTCAAGGAGTTCAGGAAGACATTTTCCAGATGCCTCCATCTTCTCTGCATATTGCATCAATCCACGATCATGCAGGTATGACCTCAATCCCAGTGCATCCTGAGGTGTGAGAAAGAAAACTTTGGACACAGCACAAGTTGAAGTAATTCCACACTCACGTGCGCGCACGCACGGACGCATGATACTCCCTCTCATATTTAATATAAGAGTTAGATAATTAATTATTTGTAACGAATGTATATTGGTTAACTATTCATTGATGGAAACCCTTTTACATGTCATCAACATAGATACTTTGAGAAAGAAAATCATAAATTTGGTGGCAAAATGGATTAAAGATTACATTTAGGCTCACAGTAAATCCATTGTCTAACTTTTATAATCTTATAATTAGAACCGGAGGTAGTATTTAATTAGTTGAGTAGATCATTTAGATGTTATAACTATCTTGATTTGTAGTGGATGAAGAAAGCTGATAAATGGGAAATCCGCATTTTGAAAGCAATAACACTTGAATGATAAATTCTTTGTTGGCTATAGGTTTCTGTGGAGGATGATGATGAAATTTGATATGGGAAACGGATCTTTTGCTGTTGTGTCATGTGTATTGCATTCATATCCTCTGCGTTCATCATCTTCATCGTTGGCACGTTATCCCAGCCTTCTTCCGGTAACTTTGTAAGCAACCCCTTCAAAATTCCATTTCCTATGAAATCCTCCACTGAGAAAGAGGCCATTCTTTTCTTGCACTGATCGACTGATGCGAGATACCCTTGTTCTCATGAATGTGTCTAAAAGGGAAAAGATTCGTTAATGTTAACTTATGCTATCGTGTGTATATAAATCCTTCTCAAATCCAATAGCTATGCATTTGACCTGCTGGCTTCAGACGGCAGATGTGATTATATGATCTGCTATTGTAGAAATAGATAATAAATTCCATGTAAGAAAAGGCTAACCAATTCAGGATTCACTCAACTTAGTATTTTTCTTAATATTTTATTACATGTTCCGCGTCATCGCCATTGGGATATGGAGGAATTTTTTTAATTCTCAAAGGCATGTAAGAATGTAGAGTAAAACAAAGATTAAGGTGATCAATGAAATGAAAGAATCTAGTGACTAGAAAGGGGAAAAACAAAGTTTGAGAAAAGAACAATGCATCATTTCATAAACATTTGGCAGTTTGAACTAGTGGAGGTCCAGCAATGGAAATACCACTTGCCTTTTTGTGTTAATTAATGGGGGAAATTTATTTGGGAAATTTACTGTTCAGTCCTATATAGTAAACATACTTATCAAATGATCCCAAGTTTTAAAATATTTATCAAATGGTCCCATTGACAACACGATGGTGTTGTCAAGTGACACCATGCACTGCATTGACAACACCTCGTGTTGTCAATGGAATCATTTGATAAATATTTTAAAATTTGGGACCATTTGATAAATATGTCCCTTAATTGACTCTCAACAGTAAATTTCTCAATTTATTTTTGTTTAATGAATTGTTTTGGTGGGATCGGTTATGTATTGGGCAAATTGATTTTCCTAACAGTCATGAACCTCAGAGGTAGTTTACTTTTGCAGACCAAGATCTGCTCCCAGCTCCCTTGAAATTGCCAATTGCCTATACTACTTTGTCTTGGCAAAAAAAAAAAAGATAATAATGGAAGAGTAGCTCAAAAGAATATGATTATGTATGAATTTTATCTGTTGATATTACATTCATTTTCTCTCTCTACTTAATAACATATATTCATTTTTGTGAGATAGTGGATTTGACTGAGTTTGGCTATGCTTTCATTAAACTATATATTTAATTATTTATAATCCATTGACTTCTTTGAAGGAAAAAAATATTTTCGAATTATAAATTAAAATAATCAGATTATTGTATCATTTGAAAGGGGAAAAAATATGATGCTAGCATTATGTTTCGTATTGGTCTTCTCTCTTTTGCTTTTTTTCCTCACCAATTTTTGAACCCATTTTCGTACAAGGGAATTTTTATTGCAAATAATTCCAATATTATTGTTGAGATCAGCACAATATTGTCTCATTTAATTAAATTACTTCCTTCAATTTTCATTTTCATTTTCTCATTTACCAATTTTCATTACTTAAAGTGGATTAATCAAACCTAATGTCACGAGTCACGATGATTAAGCATATTCCGTTGCATCCTTCGGGTTCCAAATAGCTTTTTTTCTTCTTGTTTATATATATATATATATATATATATTCTGTATTTATTTCATTATATATATATATATTATAAAAAGATATATCTCTAATAGGTCTAGACTTAAAAGAATCCATTTCCTATTGCTTGGATTGAAGTCTTTTGAATTTTGCCAAATAATGATAATTTGAATTTTAAATGAAATAGAAGACATAATAGTAAAGGAGCCAAAAAAGAATGCACTCTTTAATTACATTATTACTTGAAAAATACCACCTGCAGTTCCAAATATACCTCAAATAAAATGTTATTAAAATTAATAATTATTGACCTCATATATTGCTAAGAGGCTAAAGTATATATTTAGTCCTTTAAATTTACATCAAATTTCAATTTAACCCTTTAAATTTAAAAAGTGTACTCTGAACTATTTAAAGTTAACACCGTTAGTATTACTTAACAGAAAATGCTAATTCAATTATCATTCACGAATTCAATTACCATTCTGCAATGACCATCAGTTCTTGTATTTATTCCCCCATGCTACACATTAAAATTCTAAATCCCAGTCACTGCATACAAAATAATAGTTGTCCTGAATCTCAGCAAATGATGGAGCAACAAGCCTCTCCCACGAACGCAAGGCATGGCTTTCCTTTCTGATTTTCTTCCTTCTTCATTGCTTCATGGTTTTCCAGTCACATGGTGGTTTCACTGTAAAAATAACACACTTGGATTGGGACAATTAACTATAATGAAATGTCTCTGATGCCTTCAAACTGATTTACAGAACTTGGAGTTATGCACGAGATCTTAGACAAGACAATAGCAAAGAATGTGACGATGAAGATGAAGACGAGATATCACGGTCAGGAATTGAGAAGTAGGTGCAGTGAGTCCAAAACAAGAGAAACCATTTTGTGTTTATGTTTCATGTGTTATGCAGCGATACTTCTCGGGCTACCCTTCCCCACTGCCTACCTAGGTCTTTTAAGCATCATAGAGGAAAAATCACTACGGGGATTACTTATCCATCTGCTGATTCTGGAATTCCACAAGAAGCCAACAAAGCCGTTTGGATAGCCCGTTGGGAAAACGGACACAGATTCCGAGGCAGTTTACGTGAGAGGAATTTTGTCTCGGTAAGCGTATCCGTTGGGCAAAAAGGCTTACCAAACAAAGCCAATGTAAGTCTCACTCTTACCTCTTTTCATTAATTATTTTATGATTGTTTTAGTTCTTGCTTTTGGCTTACCATTTTGTATTCTTTATTTGCAGGATACAAGTTTGACATTACCCACCCAACTAAAGCTCTGTTCAAAATGACTTACCAAAGGTTCAAGGGCAAGCAGCATTGGTGAAGCATCAGTCCGAATCTTCGTTTGTTATCAATGACTACGGCCAGATTAAAAACGAAATCTTGCCCTCCACTGGCTCATTTGCTCTGGTCCTGTTAAAAGAATTTTCCAGACACCTGCAGGTAATATTTGTTATCCTTCAAGTTAATAATATTGAATATTTGGAGTGGAATAACACTTCTTTCTCCTTTCCTCTTCCTTTTGGCCTTGGCACTTTAGTTAATGAACAAGTACAGTTTGCATGTGCCGAACTTCAAAATTACATGTTAACGATGGACAAAAACATGTTTACAAAAATTATCTAGATAAATGATAGCAGTTCTTAAAAAGTTTTCTATCACCACAAATTACAGATGACTTTCTCTTCGCTAGATTATGACAATCCTCATTATTCTTCACCTGTGCCTCTGCCCAATCAATATATCCATGGATCAACATTAATATCTCGATTAGTCATATTGCATGAGCATAAAAAGAAAACATTAGTTTTTTTTTTTCGAAGAATGGCAGGAACTGTACATATTAGGAGCAAGAAAGTTTTTGGTGAACAATATTCCTCCATCAGGATGCTTTCCATCAATTGCTACGCGCATGACACCAAAATGAAATTGCAAAGAAACAACGAATAAAAGGATCACATCTTACAATAAGAAACTCCCAGGAGTGTATATCAGTTGCAGTCTCAGCTTCTGCTATTTGTCACTGTATATTCAGTTCTTAATGAGTTCCTTGTCGATATCACACAAAAGAGGTACATAGCAAGCCAAAGACATCAGGCAGTAACTCATAAGACTGTGCTGGCATAATTGATCAATAATTGAATGAATAATTGCTTTCCTTTGCAGGGATATTGGGTACATGGAAGCCTTGCTGCCCCAATAGCATTGATGGTGATCTCAGGCGCCGTCATAAGTTCACAACACTGTTCCCTGTGAAGATAGAAACACTCATGTTTACTTTGACGATCACCCAAGCCAGATCACAAATGAAATACACGTAAGATACGAGACAACAATTTGCAGGCCTTTGAGCCTCAAACACTTTGTGCATGTCCACAGCAACATCAATGCAATATTTTGATCAATCGAATTCTGTTGAGCTACTGAGAATCTTGTAAATTAAGAGTAACATGCCATGAGCCATGAGGTATATATGGGCTAAGGAGATGGCAATTAATAATACACCCAAAGTATAAGTGTCTATGTATGGTTATAGTTTTGGAACAAATAAAGTCTAAGGGTTAATCTAATAATCAATGAATTGAGCCTTTCATTAATATAGCCAGTGCGATGGCTCTCCCTTTTCACTAATATTTTAGCTCTCATTCTCTAAGAAAATTCTCAAAAAAGGACCCCTTTCAATATATAAATTTTAGACAGATGACAAAACCAGAAATGTTCTGTAAAAGTACCGTCAAAATATGAAGCAATAAAATGTCACACATGACACTTCCAAATTACTTACACATTTTGTTTAGTGACCCCAACATTGCATTAAGAGGGCAAAATAAATATTACAACTTAAAGGAAATAGACTAGCCAGACTCAATGCTATTAGATTGACGCCTGAAATTAGGCATAAAATTTTCCAAGAATGAGGTAATCCGAGTGACATGAGCATTTAGCTCTAATATAACCAGCTTGTAAACCAAAAAATTTAATTTCGTAAAATCAAAGACAAATATTTGCCAAGATAATATCCCCATTAGACCTCCAACATTTAATCAGGCAGTTAGGAATGACAACTGAACTTGAATTTAACTCTTTCATCAGGTTGCAGTAACAAGGGTAAACATTTGACTGTAATATACAGAACATCATGTAAATTATATTTTCTTTTTTGAAAACAATGTTCTCATTGAAACTGAATGGATTTAATGATATTAAGATAGATCAGGATAATTATAAACAAAAGTCACATTACCCTGTTAGGTAATCCGGAATATGGAGGGATGGGGATGAAAATATCTAATCTACATTTCACAGATGGCAGTTTCTCCAAATATGAAGAGAAAATTAGAATATATGGTGATCAAATCCTATATTACACAATTGTCTGAAGAAAAATACCAATAAGAGATCATAACATCAACCTTTAGGGAGAGAATTGAAACAGAAATTTCCTGGAAAACAAAACAGTAAAAAGTATAAAGGGAAACTATATCAGGGCAAGTAAATCTCCCCTGATTAATTGAGCCAGTTTTCCTGAGTATAAATTGAACAAGATGATGCACAACTTCAGAGCCACTTAAATTTCAGACACGGACATTCGGACTCCAATCTCTATGGTATTAACAAGTATATTAATATTAAATATTAACCATGTTGAAAGTAAAAATTTCCTCAACAGTGGGAAATCTGATTAAACTTCACCAAGTTTGGAAAGTCAGCAAGGGCTAAAGGCAAAGATGGACTTCATACTTTTTTCAAGGTAGATCCAATTAAAGAGCCAGAAGGAATGCAGTTAGCCATTTCATTGACTACACAGAAACTAAACCAGTTTTAATCATCTCTGCAAGTAGTTCTGAAGCTGAAAAATGATCACCACTTTCAGAAAATGCATTTAGCATCATCTTGCAAAGCTCTTCATCAGGAGAAATATCATTAGATAACATCATGGAAAAGAAATACTTTGCTTCAGCAATAACGCGTCTTTTGCACAATCTATTGATTACAGCACTGTAATCACTTATTGAAATTTGAAATCTCTTTCCAATCATTTTATGGAAGAACAGAACAGCCCTGTGGACGTTGCCTTTTGCACAATGTGCTTTTATCATTACAGTGTAAGCAACTTTGGACAAACAGACATTCTGATCTTCAAGAGCAATTAGCAGTCTATCAGCATATTCTAGGCCACCATTAATGCAAAGCCCATTGATCAAAACATTATACGTTGCAGGGGTAGGCTCCAGTTTCAGCCTTAACATCTCATTGAACAACTGGAAGGCTTTTTCCATGTTGTGAGCCTTACAAAAACACTGGATGATGGTATTATATGTAATTTGATCTGGATGTAAACCTTTAGAGTGCATATCATTAAGCACTTGGAGGGAATCATTCAACCTCCAATTTTTGCAAAAACATTTGATAATTACAGTATAAGTAATGTGATTTGGAATTACATTATATGATTCCATCTCTTGTAGTAATTCAATCACACCATGCATGTATCCAGCTTCACAAAATGCATTCATAAGAATGGTATAAGTTACAGCATTTGGCAATATGCCATAATGTGTGATGCGTTGAAACAATTTTCTAGCCTCTCCCAAGTTTTTTTTCTTGCAGAATCCATAAATCATAGAGTTGAAGGTAACAATAGTAGGAGAAATTCCTTTCTCGATAACTCTTTTATACAACTGTGAAGCTTCCTCAATATTGCCAATCTTTACATATCTGTCAATCATAATATTATAAAAAACTATATTCTGTGGCTCATTGCTCGTTAGGTCTTCAAAATACTTTCTTGCCTCTGTTGTTATTCCGTTTTCACACATAGCTACCAGAAAAGAACTGTGAATGAAAGAATTTGAGAAGAATTTGTTAGAACAGATCTCCCTATAAAACTTTAAAGCACTCTGGACTTCTCCTAGCTTGCAAAGCCCATGAATCAGGATAGAATAAGTTATGAGATCTGGTTTCAGGCCTAAAGTTTCCATGTCATAGAACAATCTTAATGCTTCCTCAACACGTCCATATTTGCACAAACTACTGAGCAATACACTGTATGGAATGAGACTCAACTGAAATCCAAGAGAAACCATCTCCTCTAACAACTTCAAACCTTCATCAATATTGCCCATCTGACAATGCCCACAAATTAGTATTGTATACGTAACAACATTAGGATTTAACCCAGCCGACAACATTTCCTGAATGAGCCGCCAAACCCCATCCATTAAGCCAAGTAAGAGAAACCCTTTCACAAGAATGTTGTAGGTTACTATATCCGGCTTTAACCCCTGGTTTTTCATGTGGTCCATAAAATTTAGAGCTTCCTCTATGGAACCAGCTATACACAAACCATGAATTAAAATATTGTAACTATATGCATCAGGATACAGACCTTGCTTAAGCATAGTACAGAACAAAGATTTTGCTACATCTACAAAACCAGATTTACAGAATCTTGACATAATTGTATTGAAGGAAACAACAGAAGCGCCAAGTCCATTTGCCTTAGAATTCCTCAAAACTAGAATGGCGTCTTGTAGCCTAGCCTGCTCACATAGGCCATCTATGAGTATTGAGCTAGTATGTTCATTTTCAGAAGCCCCATTCTCCCTCATTTTACTATAGGTATCCCAAAACATGTCGGTATGTCTTAAATTATGCAACAAGCTATTATAGGTTGGAGTAGAAGCCGGCAAATTTAAGTCTTTCATATATGCCAGAACAAGCAAGGCATCATTAACCATCTCATATCTTGAATAAGCAAAAGCCAATGCATCCCATACCACACTATTTGATTCCCAGCCCCTGAAATCACTCACAAGCAGCTCACAAAGTAAGGGAGCAGAACCAGAACCTATCAGAAATCATGTTAAAGATTCAAAAAGAAACCATGAACCAAAAAACAAAGAAAGAAAATTTAATTTAATGCATTACGCATAATAATGACAGAAGAAAATATCTATAACATTTTTAAGCAGATATTTTATTACAATGATCTTCAAACTGAAGTTATCAAATTTGTATAGTTGATGTGTTTCAGTTTAAAAACTGATTTATGGAGAGCAATAAGCTGCATATAGTTTCTTGACCCTACAAGAAAAGAACATTCTAAAGAATTCAACAATAACCTTTTTCTCTTTAAGCAATAAGGATTTGAATCAGTTTCTGTCTATTATTTTAGCCACCACTCACTTCAATGTTGCTGGTTGATTGGATTCCTTGAGTCTTTAAAAATAGGGCTCTTTTGCAAGAAAATGATGCAGTGACTAGTTTCCTGTAGAGGGGTGTATGAGTCAGTGAGGAAATATTGACAGGATTTTGGGTGTAGTTGAGGTACGTGATTTACTTTCAAGTTATTTTATTGGAAACTGTCCGTCCAACTGTTGTTTTTGACCATGAATGTATGCAAAAGGATCAAACACATTGTATCATGTGAGTTAATTTTACTAGCTACTTCAACTACTTCCTGCAAATCTGCATAATCATATAGCGCCAAAGTACATGGCATAAAATTTAGGTACTGGTTCTGTGGATCAATTATCATTTGGTTGGGGAGGAGTAAACCACATTCCAGTAAACAAAGGTGCAAAATAGCATGTGCTTGAGGATAGACGTTTGTATAGGTACCATGGTTAGCAAGTAAGTTCAGCTTTGCGAACCACTAGTTTCTCAGTTACCTTTTCGAGCTTGGATAAAAACCATTAAACTGCAACCATTTGACCAGTAATCAGATTTCGGATAAAAACCGAAATCTAATTACTGGTCAAATGGTTGCAGTTTCTGTCACTCTCTATAAGTTCTCTCCCTCCACTCTCCTTTCTTCTTGTTTAGCTCTTACATACCCAAGTAAGCTTAAGGTTTCCCCAAAAATTTCTAACCTAAACCTGCTTCTAAGTTCATCAAACCTGAAACTTAAAATACATGAATTTCAAAGTAGACCATGAAAGTCGTACCTTCCTGTTCAAGCATTTGATCTATGACCAACTGCAACTCACGGTAACGCCTTTTGCTAGCTAAAAGATGCGCAACAACAAACTGGGAATCCCTGGAGTGCCGAAATCCGTAGTCATTCCTCAAAGCATAAAAGAAGAACAACGCAGCCTCTGAATTCTCTCCCCTCAGAGAATCGATAATCTGATCCACCTGCGGCTGATTCAGCTTCCAAAATACGGAACGGAAATATTCTCCGGCAAGGAAATTTCCCAGCTCAAAATTCCTCAAACCCGTGAGAACTTCACGAACTGGGTCAACCGCTCTAGAATCGATAGAGGAGGTAGTGACAGTCTCATTTTCAACCTTTGAAGCAGAGACTGAGGTTTTGATGAAAATGAAGATTGTGAGCGGACAAAGGCATGCAGATTTCCGAGGAAAGTTGTGGGGTTTCCATTTGTGGACGCGCCTGAGCATGGAAGAGCAGCTAGGGTTCAAGAGTGGGACCCTCCTATTTTTCAAGAAAATGAAGAGAAAACGAAAAGGGGATCATAAGGTGTGATTCGTGTGAGGTTTTGGAGAGCAAGTTCCTTCCTTTTCTCTGCCCAAGCAAGGTTTCATGGCGGGGGTGATGGTTTAGTGAAGAAGAAGAAGAATTCTGAACCGTTGGTTTTCGCGGCAATTTTGACCACAGACGATGAACATAATTAGCCCTTGCAAAAAATAAAAATAAAAAGAAGGGTTAAGGTGGAAGTGTCAATGAAAGAGCATCTTCAATGAAAATGTTTAGAGATATACTTAAATACAGATTATCATTTAAAAATATAACAAAAATAACGACTCATTAAATTTGTGAAAATATCCATTAGTTTAGGTATGGGTAGTCGAAGAAGGGAAAAAGGGAAGTGATTTGGAAGAGTTGGCTTTATCTTCCTCGACCATGGCAAGGAGCAAAACCAACCTGGCCTTCACCATTGAGTCCCAGAAGCCTCCTGCCCCACCAGCCGCAGGCATCATCTCCATTTCCAAAAAAAGTTCTTGAAGGCCCTCGACATCAACAGAGCCGCCAAAATCAATTCCTTGGTCAACGACATGCATGGCTTCCCTACCCCACCCCACCTCGCCACCACCCTCACCACCTCCCCTTTCCAAGCTTTGCATAGATAGTGAGTGAATGTTGTTGCGAAAACCCAATCACAAGGAGAAGTGGAGGACTGGGTGAGGGAGCAATGGGGGCTGATGAAGCCAACGGCATCTGTGATGAGGATGGACATGTCATTAGGGTGGCAAGGGTGGAAGAGCACCGACGATGTAGAACGTGTAATATCCTAAAATTTTTATTTCTAAAATTTTGTATATTGAAAATAATTAGTCATCATAATTAAAATTTATCATTTGTTTATTTAAGTAATATGGATTTACTCCAATATATTTTATAAATATATATATACACACAGTAAGATAGAAGAAAAAAGAAAAAAAAAGGAGAAAATGGAAAGGAAATAATAACATGGGGTCTTTTATTGTAATTTTCCTCTATGGGTTTTGTTAAGTGATTTTTTTTCATAAAAGTTTTTCTACTCGTTTAAATCTATCTAATGGTATTATTTCTTAGATCAATAGAGCAAATTTTTTATTTAGGGTTTAGATCAAATTTTGAGTTTTGGTGATAGAAAGCTATAGGATTGTAGAAATAAAACAATAATATGATTTAATTAGTTTAGATTTGTACAATAGATTGATTGATAAGTTAAAAATAATTTTTATATATAATTAGTTTATTATTTGGGATAAATGTGATATTTGTTTAGATTAAATTTGAGTTTCACAACTTATTGTAGTTCATTGAAAACCTATACTGATTATGGAATGAATCCTATTTTAGATTTAAGAGGAAATATGAATATTAGGAATTTTGGGGGAACTTTAAATATTGAAATTTAGTGTTTTTGAATGGACTGAGGAAATGATTATATTTATAATGATTTCAATAAGTGATAAATGATTTATAGAAAAAAATTGAGATTTCAATAAGGATTTAAAAACATTTTATTTATATGATTTTTGAGGAATTAAAGAGCGATTACTAGGGAATTGTGGAGATGGAAGAAATTATAATTGGTTATAAATTTAATGGGTGAAATAGAGCTATTGGATAATATAAATGTGATTGGGTTAAAAAAGTCAAATTATGATTGTAAGTTGGAAGTTGTTGGAGGAATAAGTTTGGAGAATGAGTTTTATTTAAATTCATGTATGATGGTTTTAATTATCATTACATTAATATATAATTAAATTGATTGTATAGATTGATTGTATTTTGGGTTATTTGAGCTTTGAGCTTCGAATTATTGTGGTATTGTGCACTTTACTTTAGCATGAGGTAATCAATTTTCACTTATCATGTATACTTCCGACATATTTGTGAGTGATTTTCACATTTAATAAAGTATTCAAATGCTTTGAAGCCATAGAATTATATTATTGTAAATAGTATGTTGTTATAAACTTGTCACATGGGATTTAATTTGTTGAGAAATAAATATAGGATTATTACATAACTGTGATATGAATTATACATGTATACTGTTAAACATAGCATACACCTATTTAAGAGGGAGTGGCGGTGGTTGACTTGAAGAGAGTATATTATAAAGGGGATGAAGGGGTGAATATGGTACTTTTGAGGAGATAAAGTGGTAGGATTTTCATGTCTACACTAAATGGTTCTTTTGCCTTTTGTTTGTTATAGGAGGGTCTTGACACCTCACTAGTGCCCTAGAAGGGAAATGCTTAGTCCGGTCTTGTGCACTTTGAATTTGGTCAATCCATATCACTTGTACAATGAATTGTGAGTTAATTGCCCGTCATATGATTCAGTACTAACCCATGGATTAAATCAGAGGAGATAAGGGGGTAGAAATGAATTTAGTGGACTTCAAAACATTGTTATGTATTATACATGTGAATTATATATACATTTATGTGAGAATTCGATTTTTTTCATATCTATCATATTTGACATCTCTCGAACACTTACTTATATGCCTAGTAAGTAGGTTTGTTGATTGCTGAGACTTTTATCTCACACCGTTGATTTAATATCTTTCATATGATAATTCTCTAACTAGTCCTTCAAGGAAGGCGTCCAGGGATTAATGTGCTCTCATTGTTGTATAGCCTCCTTCTTATCTTTACGTGTTGGAATATGTATATTACCACTATATTGCTTATGTTTTGAGATACTTTAACATTCATAGTTTTAACCTTGGTATTTTGAAATTGCTATTGAAAGGTAAAAGACCTCTAATTGAAAGATAGGGTAATATGACTTCAGACCGATAAATTTGAATTAACTTTTGTTAAATGTTTTCTTATAAAAGAAATGATTAACTTTGTAGTGGGATCATTATGGTATTATATAATTGAGTTTAGTGCATGTTTGAGAAATCTTTCCTTTAACGGTGCTCATAAATCACGACAAAAGCATCTTGAAATCTGTAAAAAAAATTAAAATCCGTCAATTCTTCTTGCATCCCTCGTCGGAATCCATAAACTCCTTTCTCTCAAACGAATTCCCAAATACACAATTAACGAGGAAAAAATGTTGTTGCGAATGAGAGGAATTGTGTCGGAGAGGGGAGGATAATCGAGGGTAAAAGAGCAAGTATGTGTAGGAAGGGGAGGATAATCGAGGGTGAAGAGGAAGGTGTGGGCGACGGTTGCGTTGAGGCAAGGGAAATAGTGGCTTAAGCGGGAGAGGTTGAAGATGATGAGAATTTTGTAGGAGGAAGACGTAGAAGGAGTGGATGAAGTTGAAGAGAGAGAAAGAGTGGAGGAGGACTGGAGGAGAGTGTGAAAGCATTAGGGATGAGAGAGAAGGAAGAGGGCCAATGGAAGAAGAAAGACACTGGTCAGAGGAACATAAGAGAAGGGTACGAAGAGTTAAATATTTCATTTGACTTTGGGCCATGAATTAACAACTCAGCAAAAAATTAAATATTACGATGGATTAAGGTATATTTTTACCTCTCGAATTAGCAATCTTGTTTTGTTACTATGAAAATTTAAAGATATAACTAATGGCGGAATCAGGTTCAGGGATGCAAATTATTTTTTAAGAGTGAGTTCAAGATAAGTAAGACTTATTCTTAATATGTTTTGAGAAGAATTTAAACAAAAATTTAATAGGTTTAAAATTAACCAATAAGAAGGTGTAAATAAATTATATAGTACTAATATATATCTGATTTTCTGGAAGCCGCATCCCAGCAATAACGCAGGTCTGCCACTGGACATAAAAATGTTGCCTATACATTTTAAAACATAACAATATTACCATGATGTTTAACCAATGCTAAGTTTGCTTTCTCCCTCTTCTGCAAACATCCTTTGCTTTCTCCCTCTTCTGCGCTCCATGTGTCACTCCAAACAACGTCTCCTCTTCTCCTCCATCCTTTGCTTTCTTCGTCTTCTGCAAACCACCTCCCTTCTCTCTATCTTCAGCAAGCCTGTCCATCCTTCGGCAACAAGCGCATGGCGAGCAGCAATAATCATTCGTTGAGAGAACCCAGGAATTAGGTTCTATAAAAGGGGTAAAGAAGAAGAAAATCTAAGCAGGATCAACTAGCAGAGCAGCGAGACTGGTTTGTCTGCGAGTGTGAACTCTAATGGCAGACCTTGAACACCCACATCTGATTATATCTCCTATTTTCTCTCCATTAATGAATGCAAGGTCTGTCTCCTTAAATATCTGCCCTTCAACTTTTCATCCTTCCACTTACTTTCTCTTCTTCTGTTGATTTTATGGGTGGTTTTTATCTCTCTCTACGAGCTGGAATTCATCCACAAGAGTTGCAGCACTGTCAGCTATAGGCCAAATGTTTGGTCAACCACTCATTCCCGTCGCATTGCTACCAGTTCGTCTCACTTGATCATGCTACCAGATTGATTGATCCTCCCATTACCCTTTTTTAAGTTCTCTATTATCCTTCCCCTCTCGCTTTCTGGGTTTTTATTATTGTATGTATGTCGAGATCTCGATTATGGTGACCACTGTTTCATTATTCTTCTGCTCTTGAGAAATTCGTGAAGATAAAATACATATATAACTCGTAGCCAATAGGTGGTAATAAAAATATAAAATGTACATGCTTGCTTGTAGTTGTATTAATTAGACAAGAGCATGAATGTTTCTTTTGCCATTAAAAGCAGAAGTATAAATAAACTCTATCCAATCCTTCATCATCCACCTCGGCGTTGTGCCTCTTCCGTCCTACAACTTCTCTTCAGGCTCAGTGTTGTAACTAAAATCATTTTGATTTCAAAATATTAGTAATAAATTGGAATTCGTATGCTAGTTAGAACGGGATCATTGTTTCCTGCATATCAGAGCGTCACAAGCTCGGCTTTACTTTCTCCTATGGCCGGAAAACAGGCTTGAAGAAGATCTTTTTCCCCCTCCCCTGAACTTGAGGCCATCCCCTGAGACTTTCATGGCTAAGGTTTGCCGAAAAACCTCCCACGTCACCCTTACTAACAGGATTGAACACCGCATTTCCGGAGGGAAGCCTTCTCCACCACTTCCTTCTCCGCCTTCGCATCGGCTTTCGTCAGTCAGTGAGGCTACTCATGACGAATCGGAGCAGGAGTCCCCATCCTGTCTCCTCTTCTCCCCCATCCATTCGGCCGGCGCTCGGACGGAGAGGAGGGAGGAAGATGAGAATACATTTTTTTTATTTTTTCCTATTTCTAAATCTGACCTGGAAAAAAGTGGAGAGATGCCACATCAGCACAATATAGTAAATTAACGTTTGACAGTTGGATATTTAATTTAGAAGCAATATTACTATACTTTTATACTTTTAAAGTAACGTTACTTCTCAAAAGAAATTTTTAAGACGAAATTGTTTTTCGCAAATAATTCCGGGGCGAAAATGTATTTTAACACATATTCTGATCAAATCCATATATGTTGTCACCTATACATAAATTAATTAACATTTTCACATACTTAATGGGGTTGTCATTTTTGTTATGTTTCTAAATGATCATGTGTACTTAACCACTTTTTAAAATATTCTTGTCTAATCTAATCTTTCAATAAAAATTTATTATTAAATATGCACCTTAACCCTAGAAAGAAAAATAATTGATGGAAAGCATCATATAATTATTTACTATCATTATTTACTATGTTTATATACTATCAAGAGTAGCAAATCTTACTGGTCATTGACCTTATAAACCTTTCGCAGGAGTAAATCACACGAGAATACCGTCATAATATAAAAAAATAAATCAGGCTTTTGAATAGACAAAATTTTAAAACAGGTATCAATTTAAATTTTAAAATGTTATAAATTTAATTATTTACCTGTTTCTTTTTTTCTTTTTTCTTTTTTTTTCATATGTGTAAATTTCATATAATTAGTCAAAGGTTCCTTATACTTAAGTTGTAATTCGTAATACTTGACCTGCAAATATGTAGTTAAGGGAAGTCCCATTTTTTGAAATTAGGGGTAGTAAGGTCTTTTCCTAAGATATACAAATTTCATATTGATGTTGGTGGTCCGATATGAGATATGAACTTTCAAATAACTGATTTATCCTTGTTCTCCAATTGCTGGAAGCTTGTACTCCCAAGTCACAATGTGACCTTGCTCTTGTGCTGCCCTTTTGATGAGTGGCTGCTCAAGAACCTCCAAACAGTAGATAGTAATCCAGACTGGTGTATGACTTTTGGGATTATGTGTTGGAAGTTATGGGCTACTAGGAATCAATACATATTTTGTAACAAAAAAGCCCAAGCTCACCGCTTGGTTAATGAGATTCTTAGCCTCAGGGACCATAATAGAAATGTCCAGGAACTACTTAGTTCTATTTTCTTAGGTTAATTTGCCTGCCTGCTGTGTTTTATCTCGTTCCCTCTACTTTATGTAACTTCATTGTACTTATTCCAGTTTGATTAATAATATCTCCTTTCATTAAAAAAAAATAACTGATTTATCCTTTTCATTTTTAAATATATTTTTGTGGAATTTTCCCAAAGTAAAAATATGCATAAAATTTTAGATTAGCGCGAAAATAACTTAACTGTTAGATCAATTAAATTTTGGGACATTGTACCAAGTGGTTTGAAGCGGATAGTGGCTCCATTTGGTAAAGCTTCTCAGGACCCTAAAAGCACGTTTAATAGCGTTTTTCTGTAAAATGAGATAATATCCTTAACATATTTGCCTCGACTTGCGAAAAAGTACTTCTCTACCGCTTTTTCAAACGGGCCCAGTGTTCCGTTTGGGAACACAGCAGAAAAGTAGTTTTACATAAACCAATGTAAATATATAGAGTATATTATCTTATTTTAAAAAAATACTGTTAAACGTACTTACGGGGAGTAAATAAACTTTCACAGCATAACGATATAACCTTGGCGGTGTGGAACACATGAAAAGGAGTACTAAAACGTTGACCTTGACAAGTTGGGAATTCTGATTGAATGGTCGGCGGTGCATACCAAGTTAGCGTATACATGCATGTTTCTCTCAATCATTCTCCTCACGTTGTCACATGCAATGGCTCCATTCTGAATTTGAGTACGTGTGAATAAACGTCTTTCAGAAATATAGCTTTAATTAAATCGAACAATACTGAATCTAATCCAATCAAAAAATCATATCAAAATTAAAAAAAATAGATATATTGGTTAAGTTTTTTTTCTATAAAATGATAAGGCAATCACTCAATCCATTAATAAGAGTAATGTGAAATTTAAATGACTATAACCTACTTTTAATAAGAGTAATAT
>JANTPZ010000427.1:0-31130 GCA_025593235.1 Vachellia pachyceras | reverse complement strand
GTAAAATTCATAATTGAATGTGACTACCCACTGCATGTCATTCATTTTAACTGTTATAATTTTAAATTTTATATATACATAGTAAAAAAAGATTTGAATTTAATACAACACTTTATGTCAATGAATCGATTTTTCATGGTAAATTAGTGATGGAAAGGGTTCCGTTAGTAATTCTGTTCTGTGGCAAATTCCATAGGAAATTTCATGTCTTTCGTAGTGTTATGTAATACGTTATTTTTATATTTGTAATGATGAAACCAATTGTTTAATTCTCATTTGGTTTTGCATTTTTTTTAGTGAAATCGTTTATCTTTATTTGCCTCAATCTAAATCATGATTGTGAATTTGTAATGTACTTGGTATATTTTATAAAATTCTTATTATAATAGTATATAAATTACAATTTTGCCATGTTGTATATATTGCAGTTATAAATCATCTAGTGCTATGCATATTATTACGTGGATGTTCATATCTCCTATTATTCCCGATTATGTTTTGTATCCCCTTTTTATCTAATTTAATCCTTGATATTGATCTATCTTCATACCGTAAATCCATGCCTATAAGGCATCACATATGTATTATATACTTTGGAGATAATGAGTAAGAGTTATTTTCCATTACTCTTACTTTTTTCTCTCATTTTTCTTTTTCTTAAATTCATAACATGCAGATCATATCTTAATAGTTTATATTTATTTATTTATTTATATTTATAATATTAATTTTATAAAATATTAAATCCGAACTATTCATTTCTTTTAATTTAAGAGTGAGAATGTGATTATCAAAAGAAAATGATAAGGATGATACTAAGAAAAGGAAACCCCTGTTTTCCCATATATTACAGAAAGCTCGTAATGCCAGAGTGAGTTAAACCAAGGAGATCCTTTATCCCTTTATATCATAGCAGTTAATGCATTATCTTGTCTCATAGCTCAAACTGAAATTTCTAATAATTTGAATGGCATCAAGGTCTTTAGAAGTGTAAGTCCCATTTCTCATATGTTTTATGCAGATGACTCCCTCGTTTTCTTTTTGTCAAGTTTTAAAGATGCAGTTCGAACTGTGTTAATAAAGTTTACCGGTACAATGCAATTTTGATCTTATTGTGTTGTTGTCTCATTGGATGATTCTACGCATCTTGCTCACATTCTCAAGTATCAAATCACTTAACTCTTTTATCTGAGTCCTTGCCTTCCAAGTCAAGTATCAAATCAGGACTTCTTTGGGAACCAATTCTAGAATCAAGGTTTGGTTTCAAAACTTAGGTTTTACATCAAAACCAAGGTTTTGTCCAACCAAAGTTTTTTTCAAAAGCTATTTTGGTTACAAAACCTCAGTTTGAAACCTAGGTTTTGAAACCTATTTTTCCTCTTTTCTACTTTTTCTTTCCTTCTCTTTCCTACTTTCCTCTTTCCTACCCACTTTTTTGCCTCTGAATCCGTAAAAGCTAATAACTTCCCAAATATAAATCACTTTTCAAAACTTCGATTTTGTTTCGGAATCTGTAAAAGCTATTTTCCAAAATCTATTCTCCAAAACCTAGGTTTTACCTCAAAATCTGTAAAAGCTATTTTCAACCTCACATCCAAACAAGCTCTGAGTCATTGTTGGTTCCAGATACTAGCCGTGGCAGTAGGAACAAGTGCTCTGTTCCCGGCATACTTTACAATACTAATACCGTTGAAAGGTTCCATGCTCTTGACAAACAGAACCTGTTGAAGGAAGAAGCAAGGAATGTAAATGTTTATAAAGATCTCACTGGATGAGAAAATTGAGGAATATATAATATCCCATCTGGTTAGAGGAATTGATAAAACTAATTCCAAGCTTTTACATAACAATTTAAGCTATTGAGATGAAATAGTTCTTGGTATTGTATCAAAATCTTTTTAAACCTAGTTGTTGATCCTTATTATCTCCATTCTTCAGTTTTGCGTAAGGGATGTGTCAAATATATTCTCAAATAAGTTTACCTTTCGTTCTACTCTTCAAACTATTTGGGTCTATATTTTGTGGTCGCTTCAGCTTACAAGGCTTTTTGCTTGAGTGGCTTCTGGATATTAAATTTATTTGCATGGAGAATGTGTTAAATTTATCAAAATCTTGAGTCCTTACCGTTGTAGGATTTAATGGTTCTTGCATTGGTAAAATGAATTCTCATGTAAGCTTGCCTTTTTGGAAAAACAAAATAGATGTAACTGGCTATCCTCTTTGTACCCAAAAAGACACCATTTGATCTCTTTGACATGCCTGATTTTGTAATATCATTTAGTTGTTCATTTATCATTTTTAATTGTACACATTTAGTTGTTCCTTTTGGATTATAATTCATTTCTACTTATATATATAAAGTGTAAAACTAGTTTTATTGATTATAATACCATTTATAACTTTATGTTCACTTGTACGTGATACAACCATATTGTCCAGTTTATCAATATTGGTTATTAACAACCTCAGTAGTCATTAACAACCCCAGCAAAAATAATTACATTATATATTTACATCTAATGGGGAATATGTTAGCCTTGGTTGGCATGAAGTATGTTGCCCCTTTATGCCCCTATCTATTTCTGTAATTTACCTCAATTGTCAAATCACGCTTCTACATGTTCAGATGAACCTGGTTATAAATGATCTTTTTGCCCCCAACAAATCAGCTTCTAATCCTCATTTAACTGTTTTATCTATACATGTAACCATTTACTACAAAGGATGTTAACTTAGGTGGCAAAAAGAGAAGACATTTATCTTTCATTAAGTCCCTGATTATGTTGGTAGTAATTTGAGTGAGTGATCATAAATTTGCAAGTTTCCACAGCTCTGAAAGTTTCCACTTAGACATAACACATTCATCTTCACCTCTGCAAGTTCCCACAGCTCCATTAACTTTTACTTCTAGATCAATTTCCCAAAGTTGAGACAAGTCACGCTGAATTACCACATCATCATCTAGAAAGACAACCTTGTCAAGGTTTGGGAAAAGCTGTTGGCAAACAAGAAAAATTTAATCAGCAAAAATTGTTTCAACATTCAACACCACCCATTTTACTTTTCAAACAAGAGAAAAAAAAACGAAGTGTGGCAGGAATTATAAAAAATCTGAAGTAAAAGCTTTTGGTAATAAAATGGCAATCTCACAACCAGTAATATCGATAGATGTAGGAGGGACGAGAGAGAGAGATAACTAAAATCTCTAGGCCATTTCATGTCTTGTCATAGGAGCATTTTTTGCTCCTTTATATTCTATAGATATAACCCACAGATTTAGTATAAACCACTCTATATAATCTGATGACATTTCATGGCATTTCTTATCTTTTCAATTATTATGATATGAAAGAAATTCTTTTCAATGCCCTGATGTATGTATGCGACAAAAATTTCAGATCAATGAAACTTTGATAGCCTCATGAAGCACAATCACCTTATGATGACCCAGAATATTGGTCACGTTCCAAGGTCGATTGTTTTACTCCATTTACATATAAGAAAGGGAAAACTCACATGAACACGCAGCACAACTGAGCCTTAAGACAAAACAATGTGCTTCCATCACATATAATAAACTTATGCTATTTCCATTTTTTTTCCCTTAACTCTAGGCTCCTGATGAGTGAGACAAACAGTCAAACCCCGCGTTATATAATGATGGAGATAGATGGCCTTACAACATTACGTAATAAATACAGTGTTTATAAAAATCCGGTATAAAAAATGCAACCCAAAAGTTTTCACTGATTAATAAAGGTATGAAACAATCTCAAAACTAATTTTGAATATGCTATCTGAAAATAGAAGTTTGTGTTCATGCAAGCCATTAGACAAAGGAACTACAAATGCAACTGCCTATCAGTTTCAGACAGCCATTTCCCCACTCAACCTCAATTAACCAAGAAGTGAGTAACACATCAAACATATCCCACAAGCAACTTACCATTCCTCTTAACAAAAATGCAAATATCTTAGCATCATATTGATTATTCTTCATATCAGAAATCAGCTGTTCAAATGAATCTGGCAGCTTTAGACCATCCGGGATTTCCCCACCCCTGACTTCCTTAAGGATCTTGTAAAAATCTCTAAACAATTTCTCCTGCATCATAATTATGATCACAAGGGTTCAGATAAAGACTATCGATCCAAAAATTTTGCTTGGAATCTATTTGAAGCTGACACAAAAATGAAATAAAGCAATATTTACCCCCGAGTCATCAACCCTACCAAGAAGCCTGGGTCCTAACCGCCAGGCCAAACAGCCTGCGCACAAAAAAAGGTACGCAGTCAAGGATCTAAAAGGAATCAAGGCATGAAACAAACAATGATGTTGCAGGATCTAACCTAACTAACATGCAGAAAGCAACATGCAACTAGATAAATTTAAAAAGCGAGATAAAGCGAAATATTATTAACTGACTCAAAGCAGTGGAAGCCTTCTGGGTTTAAACAGGGAACTTGAAAAAAACAACATCTGTTAACGAAAAATTTATTAACTAATGATAAGTGGAGATAGTTTTAATTTTAAAACACTTTGATTTGTAACATGAAATTACGAACAGCGAGTTAAGTAAATTAATGCTTGTATCAATGCAATAGGGACATCTTGGTAGCTAAATTTGAGTTGAAGCGCAATCAAATTATGCAAATTGAGCAGTAAGACAATCCAGTCACTTCAGATCCTGATATGAATATTCACGCCAGGAATAAAACTTTTATTAGTGAATTTAACTATGGAAACAAAATCACATAAATTGCCAAAAAATATCAAAGTAAATATATAAAACATTGCAACATGCAAAGAAACGTATTTACAATAAACAGTCATGGATACAGGATACATGATCATTCAATACTCTGCAAATGTTTGAAAATTCCAGAATTCCAGCCGAAGGAATGTCAAGCACTTGACAGTACAAGCTCTGAAGTTGTAGAAAGGGAGAAGCTGAAGTCTTTTTTCCCCGTTGTAGCTTTAATACAAGTATTTATCAGAACAAACAGCAGGTCAGTATGCGAACAAGTTGAATTTAGTGTTTACTAAAAACTTGCCTTTGATATCCCTACCTTGCTGAAAAGATCAGATGTATTAGCAAGAGGTGTACAGTTCACAGATAGGACATCGGGCTGAAGGAAGCCTGCCTTTAAATCAGATTGGTAATTGTTAGTTCAAGGAACAAAAACCGTTATAAGACCATGTGGCTTAAAAGGGGTCAACCATCATTAATAAATTCTCTCAAGAATCTCAATCGACATTTCATTCCTATTTCTATTCTACAGTCTGTTATGTTCCTTCGATTGATTTATACTAGAATCAATCAGCAGTTAGCATAAACAAAGCTTACCTTTGGGTTCTATTTTGGTTTATCAACAAAACCATCCTACATTGACTTCGACGGCGATTTATGCGATTTGATTTCACCTTCATTAGTAACCACCTCATTCACCTACAAATAATAAACAAACAATCAATTTATTCAGTAACCGATGAGGATGAAACATCCGAACCACATACTCATCTCACTTACGGTGACAGCGCCACTGGGGCTCTCACTGCTTCATTGGCGAGGCGAATTCCATTTGGTCGACGAAGAGATTAGACTTTCCGTAATCAGAGCGACGGACGGCAACCAGAGCGACGGCTTCAATGGCACGAAGAGGCGGGTACGCGATTTTTAAACAAATGAAACTCACTTTCCACTAATCTCACTTTTCAAACCAGGGTAATTTGGATTTTGACTAACTGAAATGTAATACAGAAGGGTCCCAGTCACCTTAGAATAATTATCTGAATTTTGGCATCATTTTGTGATTAATTAACCTATATGGAATAATTGATTTATGTGGGATCTCTCTGTAATTTTTCCTGTATATTATGATAAGAAGTTGTCCATATGATTTTTATAAATCAATTTTAAGTTTTTAGAAAATTTAAAAAGTGGGTTGATATGCTAGCCTCCGCTCCGCTTCTCTCCCATTTGCAGTCAACTCCACTTCATTATCCTTCGAACTTCCTAGTCTCCTTCCACCCTTTTCCATTCAGAGGGCCTTCAATCTTTCCTCCTTGCCTTTTCGTTTGCCTTACATGGGTGTAATCATCACCATCATTTTGTGCTTCTTCTTCATCCCTCACCTCTATATCCACATATCTGACGATGGCTTCAATCCTAGTACACCGAACCATGCTTCTTTCTCATGTGAATTCTTTTATTTCTTTAAATGACTGTATTTTCTAGGAGACTAGTCTCCAACTTGAGGGATCAAACTTAGTCTAGTCCACTATAGGGGTGGAAACAGGTCAGGCCAAACTCCACCCCAAACAGGCATAGGTGGATTCTGGCCTGGCCTGACCTGTGGCATGTATATAGGCCAATTTTTTAGCCTGAGCCTAGGCCTGGCCTGTGGCCTGTATACAGGCCTGTTAAACACTTAAACTAAATTTTTCCCCAATGTTGAACTAAATTTCATAAACAAAAACAAAAACCCATAAGCAAACGGAAGCATAAACACAAAGAAAAACCAAACTCTGATGCAACCGAACTGTTTGCAAATACAGTATACACTGTCAAAATGACCCAATTGCTCAGCATAATCCTGACAGTTCATGTCATAGATAAATAGAAAAAGTAAAAGATACCTTCCAATACGAACAGAATTTGTGAAGTCCAGCTCAGAAGGGTCTATTTCCCAATCACACTTGTTAGGCAGCGGAGGAGGAACATGCTTTTGTTCATAATGGCTACTATCTTGCCCCTATATCTTCAATTATTAGGAATAAAGACCCACAGAAGTAATAAAAGCTGCTAATCCATCAATCGTACAAGGTTCAGTGTTATGTTACCAAGATTCATAAAGATCAAGCTACTAAGTAAATGGTAGAAATTAAAAGGTGTACATTATTAAACAAATGAATAACAAACTGCAACTTACTGCCCACTTAACCTTCCTTAATGCACACACAAAAAAGAAGAGACAAGGAAAAATCTTTAAGACAAGATTATCAAGGCCAATATATTGTTCAACATGAAATAAATATTCTTCAACATGAAATGCTAACAACAAAGTACAACCCAATAATACAACAAACATGCATCCATTGATTACAACAAAACATGAAATGCCTATCAATAAAGCAAACATAAAGCACACCCACTAAAAAAATCAGATCTTCAAGATGATTTCTTCTTGTTCCGACAACACCTAATAAAAAATAAAACAAATGTATATTAGTATATCATAACATAATTTAACAACTAATTTATATAACATATAATATCATCTTATCAATGCAAAAATAGTACCTTTGATTTCTTCTTCAAAACATACTTGTTGCGAAGCCAATCCCCACCACAAATAAATGCTTCAATTGATTGTTCATTCAATTTTGAACGATACACATCAATAACCTACCTCCAACACCAAATGTGGACTCTGATGCCACAGTTGAAATAGGAATAGCTAATATGTCAGCAACCATCTTAGATAAAATCTTATACTTTAAACTATTATTTTTCCACTATTCCAAGGATGTGAAAGAGCTAGGAGGGCCATCATGCATGTAAACACCGTCCTCAAAGATTTGCATACTGGAATCCCCACATCCAAACTTCATCCTCAACAATATTAAAAGGAAGCTCATGTACCATGATTGCAGTAGCTATTATTTCCCTCATCTTCTCATTAGAATATCTCGCACCCGGTACCACAAAAAGATTAATGCTTAGATTGGAAGGTTGAAATGGAATGGTGGGTTGCTTGGTTTGTGAAGAGATATGCAACTTCCTTTGCAAGCATGCATTGACATGTCTCCAAAGATGGCTAGTGCTTGCTCCCTTTCCTGAGTATGCAAATACACTTTTACAATACTTGCATATACCTTTGATCCCATCATTAGTTTCCACTTGCTCAAAATCATCCCAAACAGTTGAGGTTTGTCGTTTCCTCTTCTCAATGATACCATCATCAAGTTCATTTTGAGTACTAGTTTGTTGATTAGAATTTGTTGGTGCTTGTTGATTGCTCTCAATAGCATTGGGTGGAATTGAATTGGATGACATTGTTTCACTCACAAATGAAGATGACATAAATCTCCACCTAGCAAAAAAATAGAGATTCAGAGCCTACCAAAAGGATTTAGTGCCTTAATCAGAAGTTATGCATGTTTACACTAATTATGTGGCAACATATTCTAAGTAAAAACCAAAATAGAGATTCATAGCGTTAATAGAATGATACAAACAATGCATTTCAGTAAACCTGAAGCTACCAAAACCCTCCTGTTTGAACCAGAAATATGCTACCCAATGAAACCTACTGCAAACTGTTACTTGCTACCCAAAAATATGCTTTGGCCGTTTTGAGAACATTCATAACTCTCCAAACTGTAACAGTCATAACTCAACCGATATGGAGCATTAATAGTTAAATGATGGTCGAATGTCATCAGCCAGAGTTGTGAGCAGAACAAATAACAAACATATGATACAGTTACTCTTCTAACCATGTTGATGGTCAATCGATTATGAGCAAGGTAAGTGTGGGAAACTCTCACTCGTTGGCATGAAACTGGCTTACTCTAAGGCTTGCTCACCCATTAAAGCCAAGAGCAAAAGAAACAGCTTTGATAAAGCCAAGCACTATATCTCCGGACTAGGGATAACATAAAAATCCTCAGTCAGGTCAAGCAGAATTAAAGGCAAGGCAGAAGGAATATCTTTAAACTTTTAAGTATCGTTATTTAATCCCCTCGCTTGTATGGAGTGTCTTGCACAGAGGAAATTGAAACTAAACAAGGCAATCTATTACAGAAGTGGAAAGTTTTTCATTTTCAGATCAATTACCGAAATGAGATCGAAAACAAGACAAAAGAGATGAGATCAAAAATCGAAATCAAGTATGAAAAACACACCTGAATGCTTTCGATGAGTAGAAATCATGACCGATTGAGTAAAGAGAGATGCTGTGCAAATGTTCTGGAAGCAAAGACACTGGGTTCTGGAAGCGGAGACGCTGTGCAAACAT
This sequence comes from Vachellia pachyceras, assembly GCA_025593235.1. Lineage (NCBI taxonomy): Eukaryota > Viridiplantae > Streptophyta > Magnoliopsida > Fabales > Fabaceae > Vachellia > Vachellia pachyceras. Next base: position 22,106 of record JANTPZ010000427.1, on the reverse strand, counting down.
TCGGTGGATAAACCTATAAGCTAAGATATTTACCCAGGTCTCCTGTTAGGCCCACACACATTCTCTAGCTTAAGCTATAAGCCCTGGAGAAATGGATGTTCTTTGAGAAGCAAACCTTTGTCTTCACCTTATTCATTCTCCGGCGTGAAGCATCACAAAACACTGAGATACATCTCATTATCTCATTTGCTTGAGTTTCCGTAGCTTCACCAAAGAGGATAAGATCATCCACAAAGAAAAGGTGGGTCAGGGTTGGACCCCCTACGTTCAAATTGATTGGCTGCCACTCCCTCGCTTCAACATCATCCTAAATAATATGGCTCAGATGCTCCATACATAAAGTGAAGATGTAAGGGGATATAGGATTCCCTTGGTGAATACCACGAGTCGGACTAAACGAATCTGTAGCCTCACCATTCCACAACACCTGGAGAGATGAGCTAGAGATGCAATTCATTATGACCTTTCACAGATTTTCCTCACTATGAATTTCTTTAAGAGTGTCATATATGAAACTCCACTCAAGACGGTTATAGGCCTTCTCTAAGTCTACCTTAACTGTCATCCATCCATTGTTCCCCGTTTTACTTTTCATAGAATGGATTACTTCTTGAGCAATGATATTACTATCACTACTTTGCCTTACCGTAATGAAGCTACACTGGTGCTTTCCAACTAAATTCCCCATGATGCGTTGCAGGCGACGAGTGATAACCTTGGAAATGATCTTATAGCTCACATTGCAAAGAGAGATAGGCCTAAAATCTTTCAAGTTTTTCGATTGCTCCAGCTTCGGGATTAGGATGAGGTTAGTACTGCTTAAAGCCTTCACCAGTATAGGGTTCCTGAAACAATCCTTCACCATATCTCAGATAGATTAACCAATGATATGACAAAACTCTTAATAGAGAATGACTTGGATACCATCATGCCAAAACTCTTAATAGAAAACGACTTGGATACCATCAGGCCCAGGGGCCTTGAATCCTCTAATGTTGAAAGTTGCATCTTTAATTTCTTGATCTTACACATCCTCAGCAAGGTTTGATTTCTCAAGAGAGCTCAGGCTAGGGAACCTGGACCTTGTTATAAGCCTCTAGTAGCTACTGCACTCACTAGTGAATAAATTCTGGTAATAACTCATTGACATAGCCTTAAGCTCCTCTTGGTCAAAAATCCAATCACCATTCAAATTCTTCTGGCCTTCAATCATGTTCTTTCTTCTTTTAATGATGGCAATTGTGTGGAAGTATTTGCTATTTCTATCTCCCTATTTGAGCCAGTTGCACCAAGACTTCTGGTACCATAATAATTCCTCCAGGGCAAGCACTTTATTATACTCCTTCTATAGGTCCCTTTCAGTTTGAACCAGAGATGGTTGACCCTTCTCTTCCTGCTTCTTTCTATCCCTTTTAGCCGCTGCATGAGGTGAGTCTTTTTGGATGATAAGTTCCCCACCTTCGTCCTATTCCACTCCTCAGCTTCCTTGGCAAACACTAAGACTTTTTTGCTCTAGTTATCCTTACCCCAGTAACTTTTAACGACATCCTCAAAGCCCTCTTCTAAGAACCAAGCATCCTGACAATGAAAAGGAGGTTTGGTGCGCCTATTAATTATTGCCAGAGTTCAACGAAGGAGGATGGGGTAATGGTCTGACCCAAATCTATGCAAATGATGAGCTTTAGATAAAGGATAACACATATTCCAAGCAGAGTTACCAAAGGCCCAGCCAATTCGCTCCTTGACAAGACACCTTTTCCAAGTGAACCAATCACCCACAACGTCAATTGCAATTAAGTGAGGTTGATGGACACAATTTCTAAAGCTTTCCATAGAAAGAGCATTTGGGGTAGCACCCCCTTCTTAACATCATAAGACAAATATGCATTAAAATCACCCACAACAAGCCACGGCTCAGATAGGGAACTCCCCATCTTCACAATTTCCTCCCAGAGGTGATAGCGCAGATTCAGGCACGGCGCAGCATAAATACACGAAAGAACAAATTCCTGAGAATTATTCATACTCTTAGCTTTGACATGTAACACTTGGGTGGAGGATGAAACATATGAGATATCCATATCTTCTTCATTCCACAGAAGCCAAATGTCACCAGCATACCCCGTCACCTCTACTTTGATCCAATTAGTGTAACCCAAGCCTTTAACAGACACATCAGCTATTGCACCACTAACACGGGTCTCACTTAAGAGTAGAATATCCACATTATTCCCTTTAAGAACATCTCTAATTCTCTTGTGAAAAGTTCTAGAGGCCGCACTTCTACAATTCCAATATAAGATATTCATTTAACAATACAAGAAAAAGAAAAGAGGAACCTGGATCAAGGGATAAGAGGCTATTGTCCTGAATCCAATAACTTTTAAGCTCCCTTTCACATTGTATTTCCTCTTGAAACTCATCTTGGGTCTTAAACCAAAGGTCATTTTGCTCAGATGAATCTCTGCCATGACATTCTCAGCTTGATTTCTTTTCATCTGGTTGGCATTGCCTTCGTGAGGCATAGGAACACTACTGCACTGGGCTTCATGAATGGAACTTCGTTGGACTTCACCCGCTTTGCTGACGTCACTCAGCCATGACATGGTACCGCGTTGGCCATCCCTTAACACGATTTCAGTGCCAAAGCATATGGTGTTGCTGCAATGTTCTTCATTCAAATCCTCATTACCTATGAGAACATTGAGGGGACCTTGGGCTTCGTTATTCAAGGAAGTGGCAATTCCCTTAATGGGCTGTTGGGGCTCTTTCTCAAACATTAAAGGCCCATTCTTAGCCAAAGATCCACACACAAGCTGATGAGTGCGTCTAGCTTGCTTCTTCTTCATCAAGGGTGAGGCAATTTTGGGCCTAGTTATGGGGGTTCTTTTCTTGTTAGGCTTCTTTGTTTTCTCTGCCACTAACCCACACGATGGGCTAGGCCCAATATTACCAAATATGAAACTTCCATCACTAATTCCTTGGCTGCCCTTCTCATTACACACATTATCTCTCTTATCCTTGCCAGCTCTGTTTACACCCTTCTGCACATCTCCTTGGTCCACGCGTCTTGTACCTTCATCAAGCCTTGTGCTCTTGACATCTCTATTAATACCACTCTTTTGTCGATCACTTGATTGGGAAACTTTCCTCCCCTTTTTTTTTACTCCATTTTCCATGAGCATCCCTGTTTTTGTGTAAACTGCCTGAGCCACTCAGAATAGGTTTTGGAGCTTGGGTTTGGAGAACATCAAATCGTGATCATGTGCCCTGTTCGTGCTCTTTCATTTTTTTCTTTCCTAGGTCCTGCACCTCTGTGTTGTTGTGACGTCTGTGGCTCAGTCTTCTAATAGCGTTGACGGGGAGCAATTTTCACTTGCATCTATGCCCCCATACTGTTCACCAATGGTTACACCCGGAGTGCTAACCAGAGGATATTTTCCGACCATAGACACCTCTTGTTTCTGGTCTACATGTTGTTGCTCATCGTTAACCTTTAGTTCCCTTTCAGCATTTTTCTCTCCATCATTGAGGAAGAAGCTATCTTGACTATGTCCATATAGCCCACACTTGAAGCAAATGATGTTGAGACTCTCATATTCTACAGTGAAAATTTTTTTCCTCAGCACAAAATGAGATTGGAGTTTCCTATTCAGGTATACCTCCACACTAACTCGGGCAAACTTCCCTCTTTCCACACACGCTATGTTTTGATCTGTGTGAGCTAAAGTGTTTAGGTTGACCTTAATAGCTCTACCAATTAGATTACCCAGTTCAAGAAGACAGTCCACCGAATACACATGCATAGGAAGAGTTGGGACTCTGACCCAAACAGCCACCTTTCTCACCTTATCGCAATAGGGATTGAAGTTTGGACTCCAACGTTACACTGCAAGATAGTGACCTTAGATCAGCTAGGGACCTTCAAATAGGAGCTTGGCACACAAAGACTTATCCCACAATCTAAAGATATAAAAATTGTTCTATAAATCAATAAGCTCAAAGTTTCCACTCTTTATGAGCTAGTAAATCCTATTCTTCATCATGTTCAAATTGGTTTTCTTCCCCAGCAGAGTAAGGATGAGAGCATCCTTCCAAGGGTGGCATAGTTCCTTCAATCGCTCATCAGGAATTCTTAGCTGAGGGAGGGATTCAATTAAATTTTTCTCCTCATCCGATAACACAGGAGTTGTATCTTCCTCTTCCCTTAGCCACTCCTTCAACTGCTCGTCTAAGTCTCTGTCAAAATCCACATTTGCTTCTCCTGTCAGCTTTGCCTTATAGGATATTTGGGTCTTTATGGGATAACTAGCTTCCCGTCCGGGAGGCCTTTGCTGCATGTGGTTTTCTTTCTGTAGAGACTCTTCTGTTATCACATCGTCCTTTTCATCCCCCTGCTTCTCATTTGTTTCTTGTTTCCACGTAGCATCCACCTGCATTTTATGTTCCTACCCTTTATATCGTCTTCTTCCTTTGATGATCTTCGACTTCCTTCACTTTCTTCCCCCTGATTGATCAGATGCTCAGAGTTTGCACCCTTTCTCTCACTAGAACACTCACTCATTCTCTCACTCTATCTTCCCTTTTCAAATTAAACATAATTAACAAATCACGAGTACGGACATTATTCTGCATTGTTCTTATATATATATATATGTATTGTCATCTACAGGTGTATTTTCAAGGTCAAGCGACACCATTTTTGAACGTGATTCTTTTTGTCTTCAATTGAACTAAAAATGGGAATTAACTCTTGTTAATTCCTCGTAGCTAAATGAATCTAAGTTTAAATTTTTATTAAAAGATATATCAACATTTAATACTGAATAGTACTTTAAAGAAAACTTTACATCTTTGTAATAAGAAAAAAATCTTAGCACTCTTATTGAAAACTTATGTAAATTTTTTAATAGGACTTATTAGATCTTTGTCTCCAAAACTTTTTTCATCTGTGTTCCTGCTCTTTAGAGTTCGTACGTTATTTTAAAGATAAAATGATATTAACAAGTATTAATGTGTACATATATGAAAGAAAAAGAAACATGATAAGAATACAAGTTCAAAAACTTGAATACAAGTATATTAATGTTATAAAAATAAAAGAATACATATGAGATTAGCTTTCATTCACTTTATTTTGGATACCAATACAAAGCTCTCCTCACGTTCACATAAGTTGAGACAAAAATTCTCTCACATACTTACCTTAAAAACCATAACTCATGTTGAAAAAGTGATTTCCATTGCTAATCCAAACAGATAAATATAAGCATATGGTTTACAAAGAAGTGGGCTTCTCTACATCCATATATAAAATATTTATAACAACTAATTTTTCTTCAATATCTTTTTTATCATTTTATCAAAAAAAAAACTCCAACCAGTGTTTTCTATTTTTTTAATTTCAAATTTATTATAACTTCTATTTTTTTCCTTACACCATCATTTGAACTTTTGACCTAAAATTACAGCTTGAAGGGTTCACCAAAAATGGTCAGATTAGGGGAAAAGGGGGGATCCCTTTAAAATATCTCTTCAATTATGAGATTTTAAAAAGATGATGCTAATATATGAAATTCTAATCGGAGCGAGGATTCTGCATTGTTGCGGTGAGAAACTCTAGCATGGTGTAGAGTAGAATGTTGCTTTGTCAAAGTGAGGAGCGATTAACGTGTAGATCATCGCTTATAGCTGGAGTTGACTTGTGTTTGGCCTAGCATGGTTATCATGTTCCCAATGTGTGAACACAATCAAGAAGTGCTTTTACATAAGTTAAAGTAAATATATGAAAAAAATTATCTCATTTTACGGAAAAATACTATTGAACGGGTTTTTGACTTTTCCAAACGAAATGTCAAACAAGCCCCGTACCGATGTTGTTGTGGTTAGTTTCTTGAGTCTCTCTATCTATTTGTGTCTTCCTACATATCATCTATCTATCTCCCTTCCCCTGATTCCATTTCTCTCCCTTTCTCTTTCTCCCTCTTCCACTTTCTTTACTCTATTTCATATGCATGAATATGCCTGCAAATGGGGAGAATTTTCTTCTTATTTAAATATTAATGCTTTTGCAGCAATGAGGGGAAAATTTCATGGCACTATGCTTTCGCTGCAATGATTAGGACTTGCAGTAATCACTATTTGAGTTCAGAAAATTATTTACTGGCCATCACACAATGTTAAACTTTTGATATTGATGGATGTTGTGGCTTAAAACTAGGCGCTTGAAGTGCTGTTTGGTTTTCTACCTTTTTTAATTATAAAAAATTTGCACAAGAAGATATGAATGACACAGGTGAAACCAAGTTTCAGAACTCAGACCGGATCTACCAAGTCAAACCAGAAAGTGACAACTTGTCGGCAATCCGATCCAAGTATGGGTTGAACCTGGGTCATGACGACTCCGCTGAAGATCAACTAGTCATAACCCGATAGTAACTCGGTCACGCCAGTTAGGGGTCGATCGAGTAACTTAAAAAAAATTAGAAGGGACTCAAGGGAGACAAGATCCTAGTCCAACAAGATTGGTGCTCTCTTGGCGGTGCCTAGAAGATACAAAAGCAAGGAGGCTGAATGGTATTGACATCAAACGCCACTAATCAGATGTAAAGATTAGTGATCACAAGCTTACTTCGCCATTCCCTCAGAGCAAATCCCACCGAACAGGAGACAATTATTGATGCCCATCATGTTGGTTCCTCACAGATTATATTCAAAAACCCTCAAAGAGGTTTAAGATGAAGAAGAGATGAGTGGAGTGAATGAGATGTGTCGATGCTTTTGGAGGTGGTGGCATAGGCGTAGAGTTGATGAAGAGAGAGTAGAGGGAAGAAGATGGACAGATGGTGGCAAATCATAAATTTGATATGATTAAGAGAGGGTACAGATGGTACCGTAGATGTGGGGCAATAGATGGATATGATATGATGAAGAGAGAGTATATTGAAGAAGGTATATGATATGATATGATATGATATGGTGAAGAGAGAGTAGAGGGAAGACAGGATTGTTGGATATGATATGATGAAGAGAGAGTATAGGGAAGAAGGGTAGTGTAGGAGGTGAGTGCGAGATGACGCCTACTTTTCTGAGGTGGTGGCAGAGGCGTAGAGTTCACATGGGCATAAGAGAGATAATAAGAGAGGGCAATAGATGTGGAGCTACGGATGGAGATGAGAGCAAATAAAATATATTTTATACAGATAGTATGAATGTGTGATAAGATTTATTTTTTACTTCCTCATTGGTTTGTTAGTAATGAAATTTGCTACTTATTTTTTAGAATTTTCAATTTTAAATGGTTTGATTATGACAATGTGTTATAAGATTTTTTTTTTTTACTTTTTTTATCACCCACCAGTATAACACCCGGTTTGACTCCTCTGACCCATTGATCTTTAACTCACTACCTTGTCCAGTTATATCACCGGTCCGATTTCATGTACCTTAGATTAAACTCCCTTAGCTTTGTGTCATTTTTATGTAATATGCATGTATGCTTTCCCTTATAAAATTTTGACAAGCAAATGTTGGTGTGTAAACTTCTCCCTAGAACTGGTAATATGAGTTTAGCTCGCGGGCTTAACCAGCCAACTTGTGGTGGGTTGGGTTGGCCAAAACCAGACTTGTTTGAAAAAAAATATTTCAAATTCAAGTTGAAAAAATATTATAGATAAGAAAAAAATTAAAAATTTAGAGAAAAACCCTCCAACATGCCTTGGCGGTTGGATTAAAAAAATCTCAACCATATGCATGTGGGTAACTATGGGCTGACTCGCATTACCACATCTACTTCTCCCTAACACGAATTGATTGAAGTGATTCATTTATAGATAGTGTTCATTTGGATAGGTGGTGAGAAAATGACTTTTTGATATAATATCTTTTGGAAAAGGAATTCTAAATAAAAGGTAGGAGATGTTATGTGATTTATTTTTAGATAAACATTGAAAATTGACTTTTTGTGGAAATTTTTTTGGATAAACATGGGAGAAGTGACTTTTAATGAAAATGACTTAAAATGTCATGAATTTCATTAAATAATACATACATTCTTTTATATATTGTGATAAAATTAACAAAAAATAAAATAATAAAAAATAGAATAATGGAAAATATATGTAAATTAAAAATTATTGAAAAGAAAATTGTTTAAATTTCCCAATCACATATTATTATATATTCTATTTTTCATGTAGGTTTATATTTAAAAGGCAATATTTCAAAATTATCATATATGACCATGCGTAATTGAAAAACTTGATGTAATAAATATAGAGAACTTCACCTAAATTTTTGTATTTTTAAATCAATTAGAAATAGTGAAATGTTTGTGGACCCCACATGTCACTTGCTCATCATTGTGGACCCAATCCAAAAGGTCACTCCACAGTGTTTTTTTCACAAAACAAGATAATCTCATCCACATATTTATCTCGACTTACGTAAAAGTACTTCTCTACCGTATTCCCAAACAGACATACTGTAGCAAGCATGCCCCCTGTAGCAGTTATTTCCTCCTTATGCCTTTAAGTAGCTTCTACACCATACTTTGTTCATCAACGCATTGCCAAACCTGAGACGGGAGACTCATAGTGCTTTTCAAGTTCAAAATGCATTTTTGGGGCCTACAATGCCCATCCAAACACACGCATACTTAACATTCCCGATTATAGTTTTGCTGCTCCTAGATGGACTAAGAGGAACCCATGGCTTCTACAAAAAAAAAAAAAAAAAAAAGAGGAACCCATGGTCTATAAAAAACTTGTGATGTAAACTAGCATCATTTTTTTAATTTTAAAATTGATATGGTGTTTCTTCAATTCTTCAACACTTTCCCTTGGAAAAACAAGGAGGCAACAAAAAAAAATCTATTTAAAAAAAAGAGAGACGCCACTTCTATGTTCTAAGCCCCAAAAAGGTCTCATGCACGTTAACCTGCACATTTCATGTAAATAATTTCCTTTTTGCCTTCTTGGTTCGGCTAATTCGGAAACAAGCTCTTGCAAGCAACAATTTCTTTTTATTAATATCGATTTATGTTCTCTACCCTGAACCAAATTTCCCGTTCGTTTTTTTTATTGGCACCTAATGGCATTTTCCGGATTGATCGGTGTTTGATCAACTGTCAAACCATCGGAGTTCGATAGACAGAGCGAAGAGAAGCTGTGTGCATGGCGGATCAGCAGGAGTTGTCGGAGGGGACGATGGAGGACATACTGAGCCAAGAGACTCTCAAGTGGATATTCGTTGGAGGAGGAGGTGTTGGCAAGTCCACCTGTAGCTCCATTCTTTCGATCCTTCTCGCTGGCGTTCGAAGCTCCGTTCTGATTATCTCCACCGATCCTGCTCACAATCTTAGTGATGCTTTTCAACAACGGTTCACGAAGACGCCCTCTTTGGTTAATGGATTTACCGATTTCTATGCCTTAGTAAAACTCCATTTCTTGATTATTTGTTTTTACGCTGTATCCTTGTGATTTACGCTGTGAATAATTAAGTGGATTGCCTTTTATCACTAAATTTTCCCTTTCCGATAAATCTGAGCATACCCAAGTAATCGATTTCTTTATTTATCGCCAAAAATGAAGAATTGAGTTCTCACTAGCTCTTTATAAAACAAGGGCATTGCTTTTTATCTGTTGTGGAATTTCGCATATTTTCCAAGTTGTTTGGTCCTTTATGAATAATTGGTTGCAAAGATTTCCTTGCATCAGTGCAATGTATATCCTCTGAGTGCAGGCAAAAGTATTATCTCGTTAATTAATTGGGTGAAACTTTTTTGGTTCAGGGTGTTCCCTTCATTTCTTGTCTTAGTATGTAATCAAGGTCCTTATAATATTCACTGTAATTATTTTTCAGTAGTATTGTTCTCATTCTTTATCATTATACCTTACTTTGTAGGAGGTGGATCTCATTGTTGAACAAGAGGAAACGACTTCTGAGGAATGGATACTTTGTTTTCAGAGCTCGCAGGCGCTATACCTGGAATTGATGAGGCAATGAGCTTTGCTGAGATGTTGAAGTATGAAGTATGTGTTGTTGTCTTATTGATTATGTTTTGACTTGGAAATTTGTTCGATACTGTGTGCCTAATTTTGAAAGTTATTTGTTCCATGTTATGTTTATGACAGTATAGATTTTCTAATATCAAGGTATATGAGAATAAGAGTCCCTTAGATGTCTAGGCCAAAACAGAGAATTATGATGGCTTCTGTATGTAGGACATTAATTGGTTAAGTAAATGATGCTTGATACTTATTTGATGTAATTACCCAAAGGGTCAGGTCTGTAGTTATGATACATTTGTTAAATCAATTTTACAGAAAAGTTCAATTTCGAGATAAATATCCAGGTGTTTAATATTAACATGCTTTGGTATGTCTTTCTGTAATTGAAATTATTGAATTCCTCTGCATGTTCCCTGGATGTCTCCTCATGGCCCTTGCCCCCTCAACTCTGATGGTAAATATTTTGGCCATCGTTATTGTTCTTTTGCTGCTCAAGTTCTTGCTGCTCTATTCCTTTGATGTTTACATCATATCAATGATCTTTGGATATGACTTTTGGGGTTAGAATGCTTGAAACCAGAAAAAAACAAAAAGAACAAGAAAAAGGAAACCAATATGCATGTCAAGTTGTCAACCATTAAATGTATGATTATATCGAACAAACGCAATTAAATATGTTTGGGAAGGAATGATAGTATGATGAATTGAGTGCAGATGAGGCTTAGCTCTGGATTATATCAACACAAATGTGTCATCCATTTAATTCCAAAGGGTGTCAAGTGCGTCTTTCAAGATTTTGTATCAGAATTAGTTTTTCACCTTTAGCATAAAATTATTTTGCATGGAAATTGTGATTTGAACGTCATACCAAATATGAGCTATATGCTCATATCTTATGAATAACTCTAAAATCCATAAGTCACCCTGAATGTAGTATTATCGAGCTTTTGATTCATGAATTAGGAGTTACAATTTAGCAAACTGTAGGCACAAGGCTCACTACAGGGTGCACTTCTCATTGCATATTTTAGAACCAGTTATACTCAATGATGGATCTGACAGGGTTTAATGCAAATTTAACTTTATATTTGGAATGCATAAGTTCAGTAGTGAGCGAAATCTACATAATTCTGAATATAGTTTCTCATTTCAGGTCTTCAATGAAAGAAATCTGCATATTTGTGAATATAGCATGTAAAGTCTTTAATGTTTCTGGATATTCTGTTTCCAATGTCACTTATCATTTTGTCCATTTCCTTTATCCCCCATTGTGATTTGATTAATTACATTCTTTTACAGATTGGTGCAAACAATGGATTATTCTGTTATAGTATGTGATACTGCACCCACAGGCCATACACTCAGACTTTTGCAGTTCCCAGCAGTTTTGGAAAAGGGTATTGCAAAAGTACTGTCCTTGAAAAGTAAATTCCGTGGTTTGATTAATCAGGTGTGAACTATAGATTAATAGTTTCCTTCTCTTGCATTATAATCTATTTAAATTGAACCCAGTTCCTCCAAACAAAATCAATGTTGTTTAACTAATTAACTATATCTTTGTTGGAATCTAAGTATGACGAGTAATTAGCTAGTGTATTAACAAGTTCAGCATATATTTATTTCCATACTAGCTAAGTTACAAATATGTAATTAGTAGGATAGTAATCATAGTATTATCTTTTTATGCGCTGTCAATGGCATGTCTTGTGCTCCCTCCGATTCTGAATAATGATAAATATAAGAGTTATATAACTAATTTATGAATATTAAAGAAATTAGTTGAGTTAGATATTTGTAATGCGTATTGGTTTTTCTATAATACCCTTATTAATCATATGTATTTTAATTATCCCTTGATGAAAACCCCTTATCATATGTAATCAATATGACTGCTTTGGGAAAAATATCATAAATTTGGGATGTGAAGTGGATTAAAGTCTTAGATTTAGAACCAAAGCGAGCACCTTATTTAACTCTTCTAATTAGAAATGGAGTTAGTAATATGTTATCCTATGGAGTATAGAAACAGTCTCATGTTTTGTGTAAATTCACTATATTTTTCATTCAAGGGTTTTCTCTTTCTTCATTTTCATATCTTTGATAGAAGAAAGTTCTGATATCATGCTCAGTCTCTGCATACTTTCTGCATTCCCCTTCCCCATTACATCAGCAATTATGTATTCTGAGTAACTTTATGGATTAATGAACATCCTGCATGAGACTTCCAAACACTAGGCTGATGTGCACATGGAAACTTGGCGTATTTATTAAATAATAGGCTCAGTTGAAAGCTGCTTTTTTTTAAAATTTTGTGTTGTAGATGACCTGTATGTTTGGTGTCGGGGATGATTTTGGTGATGATGCGCTTCTTGTGAGGCTTGAAGGCATGAAGGAGGTGATTGAACAAGTTAATATGCAGTTCAAGGATCCAGTAAGACATCTCTTTTTATCCTTTAAAATGATACTTTCTCCTTTTAATACTTTACTAAATTTTCTTGTGCATTCTTATTTTCCTTTCACTAATTGTGATATTGATGAGTATAAAGAATGAAACTGTTAGAGTAGGATTTGACCAAGATGGAATGAATGGTAACTTTAGAAAATTTTCGTTAAAGCAAAAATCAAATGAGCCTCAGAAAGAAGTCACCAAAGAGAAACAAAGGAGAGAAGATAGACACAGATATTTATCCTGGTTCGGTTTTCCTGACCTATGTCTAGTCCTCAGAACTCCTCTGAGATTCGCTAATCCATTAACAACAACAACAGACTTTCCAAGCCTTTACAAGACGAATCACTTCCCCTTCATGAACTTCACTAAAACAGAGATACGCACTCTCTATTTTTCAGCTCAACCCAGTAACTTACTCAAGATTCCCGAATCTTGAGTTTTCTTAAAAACAATGTGTTTGAATGAAGTACAATACTCTCTCGAAAAGTGGATAGATAAACACTAAAGTTCTAATGATCGCAGGAATTAATGACTGAGAGTAGGTGAACGAAATAAATGCAAAGTGCGTTGTGTTCTTCTGTTCTTTTTTACGTCCACCTTGAATGCTCTCCTATGTATAGGTGAGTGGCATTAATTAGCCATTAGGAAGGGCGTAGTGTCCATTACTCTCTCTTCAATGCTCGAAGTCTTGCATTTAATACCTCTGTCATGACCAATGGCGAAGTTTGAGAATATATCTGTTGAGCCCACACCGGAGAAATGTTCAGAGGTGTTCATTCCTTGTTAATAAGTCAAAACATAAGGCATTTATGAGAGTAGTTAAGATTTAAACCAATGAAACACAAAAGGGAAATATTTGGTCAAAAGTTGAGTCTACCATCAGACTGTGATATTGTCAGATAAAGCCAATACTCAAGTTTTATTTTCAAAACTTAAGTGTTGTTTGAAAAATGACTGAGCAAAAATTGAAGTTCATGAAGTAGTACTAGAGTTTTATATGAATTACATGAATTTCACAACACTCTTGAAAGTACTCGAGTTTTCATTGGAGGTATTGTAATGAGAAAGATGAGAACTTTTATTCATAACTCAAGTTCTAGTGAAAGTATCCTTGAGTGTTTTGTAGAGCTTTTTAATGCTAACACTTTCATTGGTTCTCGAGTTTTCATGAAAGTTTTGAAAATGTTCTTCGATACTCGAGTTTTGGAACGAAGAACTCATGTTTTGTCAATACTTTTATTAAAACTCGAGTTTGCCTGGAAGTATTTGAGCTTTAAAATTCATTTGCATGTCAATACTCGAGTTTTGAAATCCAGAACTCGAGTTTTGTCAATAGTTCCACCAAAAGTCAAGTTTTCCTAAAAATGTTGTGTTGTGAAATTCAAAATAATGCACGCTACTCAAGTTTTTTAAGGCACAACTCGAGTTTTGCCTACATTTCTTTCATAACTCGAGTTTTTTTGAAAGTGTTGAGTTTTGAAAACTGATTTTAACACTCAAATACTCAAGTTTTGGTATCCATTACTCGATTATTTTCATCACTTCTATTGAAACTCGAGTTTATATGAAAGTGTTGTGTTTTGAAACTACATTTTTAAGCATGGTACTCGAGTATCATAAAACCAAACTCAAGTGTGGTCAACATTTCCATCAAAACTCAAGTTTTCTGTTAGAGTATTGTGAGTAATGCATTTCAATACTTGAATATGCAAAATTCATACTCAAGAATCATGATATACTGGTTTAAAAATATTTTCTAAGTTCATAATCCCTGCAAAACATAAAATACCATTTTGTTATCATCAAAATATGATATCAATAGAACAAATGTAAATGATTAGAGATCATTGTCATTCAAAAAGAAATAACCGCTGAAACCCACAACAAGGTCATGTGAAAGAACTTCAAATCTTATTAAAATCTCTCACTTTCTGTTCTGACTGGAAATATTCCAAAATCATGCAATGCCATTAAATGTGAAAAAAGATGACTATTTATCCCTCAACTATGATGCATCACCTAAAAATCCGCTGAGATTGTTTGTAGAACCTTCAAGACTTTAGCAGATCATTTATATTAATTCTATTAAGTGTAGCAGTCCAAACAAGAGCCTTCAGACCATAGGGAAAGCCTTACTTTTCCAGAAGAAATTGGTCAAAAGATGTTAATGTGCATTTGCATATTTATGAATGAAATTGACCTTGTAATCCCTTAAGAAATGCGAATGTTAGTTTCTGGAAAAGCAAGAATACACTAACACACTGCAAGCGTATTCTCTTATGTCTGATGTGGATGTTAAACTTGAATGGTATGAATATGTTTACCTGCTTGAGTTTCAACTTTGAATGGTCAGCTATTTCTGGTCATTGCAATATGCTTTATCTAGGCTAGTTTACTTTCTCCTATGAGATCACTTCATATATAATTAACATTTGTTTAAACAAATAGAATTTTAAAGGAAATATTGAATCTATTGATAGTATATCAGATATTGATTTATTGATAGGGAGTATTCCAAAACAATATGAACCCTTCAATGCTAGATAGGGTATATTTGCCTTTAATTTAGTAATGCAAGTAAAATAATCTCATCCTGAACTATTCTTAATTGTATTTGTCACGTCCTTCTAATTTTTGCTCTATTTGTGTATATTCATTGCCTTTAGTGTAGCCAAATTTCTAGAAGATTCACACACTATTCATCGATTATTTTTCTCTCTTTGCATTTGTTTGGCCAGTTTAAGTTGATGTTCCTGCCTCTCTGCCTTATATATGACCTTTATCTTATACTGTATTCTATAGCACTTGCGAAACCATTTTATTAACAGTTAAAGTTATTTTTATTTATTATAATTTCTTCATATGATCATTCCAGAAGATTTTCTTTGTTTATTTCCCATTCCTGAGGTGACAAAGTTGCAAATTTCCTGTACTTTATTATATGTAATTCTATTGTATTGTTCCATTCACAGGACATGACAACTTTTATCTGTGTTTGCATCCCAGAGTTCCTCTCTCTGTTTGAAACAGATAGATTGGTTCAGGAACTCACAAAGTTTGAGACTGACACGCACAATATCATAATTAATCAAGTAATCTTTGATGATGAAGGTAGCCTGCCATACATTTTTGTTAATGTATTGTATTTGTTTATCCATTGTCGTAGCTATAATTATTTTGCATGTTCTTCTGATTATCCTTATAGATGTTGAATCCAAATTACTCAAGGCAAGAATGAAGGTGCAACAGAAATACCTAGACCAGTTTTACATGTTATATGACGACTTTAACATCACATAACTGCCACTGCTCCCAGAAGAGGTAAGTTGCTGTATTTTAATTTATATATATATATATATAGAGAGAGAGAGAGAGAGAGAGAGAGAGTGTGTGTGTGTGTGTGTGTGTGTGTGTGTGACCTGACAAAGATCTTGTGACATTTCGGGAGTAGTCTTGAGTAGGCTATTGCTGACGGGTAGAAATTACACTGTATGTATGACAGTTAAAATGCTAAAAAACCAGAACTTATTGAGAACCATAGAATAAGCTATCACTTGTGATTCTTAAGGTCATCGCTCATGCTCTTTCAAGCTATAATTTTGATCTTGCTAGTGTTACAAAGGGCTCTCAAGGACTTAAGTTGTCATGATGCTTTATAAGGTTATCAAACACACTCTTCGAAGCAGCACTTCGATTTTTCCGATAATACAAAGATCCCTCAAATTTGTTACTCTGGTTCTACATATAGGACGTCGTTTGTAGTGCAATTTTGAATAAAAACATTCTTTTACCATCTAAAACATTAGATTGAAGCTTCAAAGAACATGAGTGATGACTTCAGAAAACACCAAAAATAGTTTATTTCTTTGGCATTTGAAATAAATTTTTTGTATTTGAACTCTGATTTTGCTTACTTTTTCACATGATCATCCATAATGCCATTGAGGGTGCGTTTGGTTCATGAAAAATTATTTGAAGAAATGAAAAATGCGAGAAAATAGTATTTTTATTTTGTGTGATAGATGTTAAGAACAGCTCTCCATATCTGTGGGAAAGAGGTTTCACATTCCTTCTCCCATTCCTCTTTTGTACCATAGGCCATGCATGTAGTTGCTTTTCTTTCATGAATACTACATTTTCCTAGTAGAGTGAGTTGAAAAATTGAATACCATTATCATTCACTGCAAGTAGGATACAATTTGCTAATAGAGCATAATGACAGCGCACAGTCCATGTAGCCTACTCCATGGGACAAAAATCATCATTCACTGCTCATTTTTCCCCAGCATTTTGATTTAGGAAGTGTGAATTTGAATTTGATAGGTTACTGGGGTTGTGGCACTGAAAGCATTTTCTGGCCATTTTTTATCACCCTACCAATCCTTGGCCGGTAAAGATGAAGTAGAACGATTACAGCGTAGGATATCAGCACTACAGCAGCAGTTAAGTGAAGCTGAAGCAGCATTGGAGAGAACAAAATAGTGAATAAGCATTCTAGTTCCTCTGACACTATTCCATCAACGGTTCTGTAATTTGAAAGCCTCTTTTGTTCATTCTTTTCAAGCTCACAATCAGGCAAGGCATGCCATGATAAAGCTACCTGTCTCCCTCTGTCTCCCCCTCTCTACTTTGCAAAATTTTAGATTGAGGCTAGCCTCATTTTTTTTTTCATTATTTATTGCTGGTATTTTCCAGCTAATTATGTATTTGGTGTGTGCATTGTATTATACATTCTTTTCTTCTCTGTCTTTCATGATAGATCATAGTAAAAAAAAACTCCACTAATCCATTTTTTCACTGAACATTATAAACAGAACAATATTCATATCTCTAACACTCTTCAACACAGATAATCACATCTCCAATGAGCCTGACTTGTACTTGTTAGGTGTAATCAGGTAATTAAATCTAGTTATTAATCATCTGCTAACAAATCCTAGTTTAGTTAATATTGTTCACCAACAATCCTTGATGTGATATTGCGTTGAGTAATTACTTCGTAAACTTAGTTATGCAGTTTGTTTTTACACATATGAATTGACATATTTTGAAAAGCAAATAAATGTTCAAATTAACAAGTGAAAAATGCCCATGAGAATTATTTTATTTTTATTATCTTTATGATATAAAGAGTTTTTGCATATTGACAAAGTTATTAAACTAATGAACACCAGAACCATTTTTTTAAATTTGGTACTCCACGGCCTTCATTAAAAAAAAAGGATAAAAGTGTCCATTTTTCTTATTAAAACAAGGCCAATTTTATTAATAACTAACAAAACAAGTATTACACACACTAATAGCAGAAGCCAATGAAAGAAAAAAAAAACTCTCAGCAAAGCATATGATTACAACCTAACACAAAACTAAACCAAAGAAAACCATCTATACTAACATTACATTCTTTCTATTCCTACAGAAACTATAACAGTCTTGCCTTGCAATTTGTTTTGCCTTATCCAATGCCTTCTCTTCTGCATGCTGTCATTTGTGTCTGATGCGTGTCCTCCTCCATGATCTGGATCAGAGGGGTGGTGGTTGACTCAACCATCCTTGCGGTACCATTCCCCTCATTGACTTTGCTGCAATAAAATCTGCAGCTCTATTTCCTGCATCTCAGTCCCTGAACCCCATTGCCGCTTCCCCTTTTGCATTGCTCAATGTACTACATGCCTTCCAATGAATTCTCCCCTCCTCTCTTGTCTAACCCCACTGGAATTTTGAAATCATACAGTCCATTTTTGCACATGTTTTCTTGGGAAACCTAGAGCAAGACATTGGGAAGAAGGTGATTGCATTAGCCACCGCCTTGACATTATCTCCCTCCTAGCAAAGCTTAGCAACCTCCCCTTTCACCCTTGTAGCTTCAGCACCAGCTTGTTTTTCACAAAGGCTAGTGCTTCATTTTTTGACCTCCCCCATATCATTAGTAACCCCAAATACTTTCATGGATTCTCACTAGCTTTGATTCCCAAGATTTCATATACTGCTGCTTTTACCTCATTGCTTGCATTTTTGGAGAAAAAAATGCATGATTTCTCAAAGTTTACTGCTTGTCCAGAAGCTTTGTGGTAGCTATCTATTATTCTCTCTAGTTCCCTACAATTTCTTTTTTCCGCATTGATAAAAAACAATGCATCTTCTGCAAAGAAGCTATGTGATAACATTGGGTAGCCTCTTGCTAACTTGATTCCCCTTAGTTTCCTCTGGTCCACATGTCCTTTTATCATTTTGGAGAGCACATCCGCTGCTAATATGATAGATAAGGGGATAGGGGGTCCCCTTGCCTTATTCCTCTAGACATTTCCATATTTGCAATTTTCTTCCCTGCCACCACCAAACTTAACTTTGATGTAGCCATGCACTCCATAATCCTTGAAACCACTTTGCTGCCAAAACCCAGTTTTCTCATTACTTCTTTTATGAACCTCCATTCCAGCCTATCATATGCCTTATTCATATCAATCTTAATTGCCATTTCCACCTTTCTACCTTTTTCTTGTTCCTAAGGTAGTGAAAAGCTTCATGTGCCACCAAGATATTATCCTGGATTAATCTACTAGCAACAAAAGCTCGTTGGTTTTCTGATATTATCTTCATCATTGTTGGTTTCAATCTGTTTGCTAGTATCTTGGAGATTATTTTGTAGATAAAGTTGCATAAGCCAATAGGTCTATATTGCCCCATGTTCTCTGCCTTATCAGCCTTAGGGATTATTACCACATTTGTGTTGTTTATAGCCTCCAAACTGACCTTGTCATTGAAGAATCTGAGATCATCCTGACCACTTAATCCTTAACTTCGTTCCATGCTAAATGATAGAACATCCCTAAGAAACCATCGGGTCCAGGAGCTTTTGCTCCATTTAATTGAAATGCAGCTTCCCTTATTTCCCCCTTGTGACCTCCCTCTCTAATCTGCTTGCTTTTTCTTCTGTCATGTACTTGTCTTCGTATTCCAGTGCTTTCCCCATTTCCACATTTCCTTCTTATGCAAAACGTTCATTATAAAACTTCACAAACTGCATGTTCACATCTTCCTCCTCCTCCAGCCAATTGCCTTGTTCATCTCTCAACCTAGTGACTTTATTTCTCACTCTCCTCTGCACTGTTCTTGAGTGAAAAAACCTCATGTTCCTATCCCCATCTTTCAACCACTGCACCATTGATCTTTGCCACCAATATTTCTCTTCTATGTCCCATGCCTCTTCAATTTTCCTAATAATCTCTTCTCCTTCCTTTCTTTTTTCTCCATTCAGCATGCCCTTGTTGCACTCTTCTAATTCTCTTGTCAGCTGCTCAATCACCTTCTTGGCATTGGGGAACTTCTCTTTGCCCCACTTTGTAAGAGTTCTGCTGCACTTATTCAACCTCTCTTTTATTTCCCTTACCGAGTTTTCATACCTCTCTCCTTCTAATCTCCATCCCCTTATCACCACCTCAGGAAACTCCTCATGTTCTACCCAACATGCTTCAAATCTGAATTGTCTTGGACTTCTTGTATTTCTATGTTCCAAGTTCAGTAGGAGAAAGTGATGATCTAACCCCACTGGTTCTAGGTGGGTCAATATTGCCTGTTGGAATTTCTCTATAAACTCACAGTTTATCACAGCTCTGTCAATCCTTTCTTTTACATGCTCCTCTACTATTCTTCCATTGTTCCAAGTATACTTTGCCCCCTGATATCCCATATCTAGCAGCTAACAATCCGACAGCATACATTGGAAATTCATTATTCTCCTTATGTCTGCAGGAATTCTTCCCAGCTTCTCCTATCTTGCTATTATATCATTAAAATCCCCCTATACATAGCCACGTTCCCTATACTTTCCCAACTATGTCTCTCATTTTGTTCTAAACCTCCATTTTTCCATTCTCAACTGGGGACCCATACACAAATGTTATGTAGTTTGGGATGTTTCAGTGTTTGAACTGGCACTTACATGTATAAAGTTTTTTGGGTAGTGCCACACATTAATAGTCACTTCCTTTCTCCACAACAACATTAATCCCTACTTTTCCCCCTTGGTGGTACATAAAATTCTTCATCGAATTGTACTACTTTTCTCTGTGTCTACACTTTTTCTGTTGTCATCCTAGTTTCCATTAGGAAGATTATTGAGGGCTTATTGTTCAAGCATTCTTCCCTCAATTTCTTGACTGTCAAGGCCCTTCCCAAGCCTTGACAGTTCCGAGATATCAGTATCATTGCTCCTTGGTGGCTGTTGTAGGCCAGCCATCATTGCCTTCAGCTCCCATTTCCCCTTGCTTCCTTGTTTCTACTTCATACATTTCTTGACCCTTTTGACTCCCCATACTCCTTTCCATCCCTCTTCTTTTTTTGTCATCCTTACTTCCCGCAATCCTGTTCCCCCTTACATACTTTCTTTTAATTTTTCTTTTAGGATCAATGGACAACAGTACCTACTTGCCTTCAACCTTGCTGAAATCCAGCTTTGTCCTCTTCACTACATCCCCACGCTCCTCTTCCTCCCTCCACCTTTTCAACTGGATTTTTTGATGCCTCTAAGTACTTCTGTCATGGGAGACTGGTTCCCATATACCACTATTGCTTTTGATAGGTCTTCCCTCACTTCAGGAGGATTTTCATTGTTCCCTTCTCCTTCTTTGGTCACCTTTTGGTTTTCAATCTTCTCTTCTGCCTTACTGTCTCCCTCCTTTCTGTCTCCTCTCCTGCTTTTTCTTTCTGTTACTGCATCCCTATTCTTTACATTTCCATCGTCAATTTTTTCCACTTCACTACTATCTTTTTTCCTGCTAGTTACTTTGTTCAGCAAGTTTGTTTTCTCTTGCTCCCTTTCCAGCTATTTTATCCTCCCATTATCAGCTTTCGCTTCCCCTGTAACACCTCCTATTTTCCCCCTATATCCTCATATTAGATCACTTTTGAACCACTATTGGGCCTTGGATAACTTAAATTAGGCTTTTTATGTGAACTTGAAATTTTAAAAAAACGGAAAAACGCCGTTACTGTTCACTGGCTTATTTTCCAGATTTCTGGCCCAACTTTGAAAATTCATAATTAATTCTAGAGAAATTGAAATTGAGTGTTTCCAATTTCTAAATTTATCTTATTAAGTGAACTATAGGGGAAAAATACTCATTGGCCAAAAAACGTGCCCATTTGGATTAGTTTATTCCAAAATCACGTGCTGTCCAAATGACCACTTCCAGTTTTTAACTTAAACTTTGGAAAATCATATCTCCTAATCTACACATCCAAATTTTGCAAATTTTATATCATTTTAAAGCTTAGGATGTGTAGTATTTAACTGGAAGGTTTCAGCTCAATTGGAGCTCGTTTATTATTTTTAATTCTCACATGAAACAGATTCATTTTTCAGGGCCTTTGGAACCCTCTTATCTTGGAAACTTGATTTTTCTTGTAAAATTCCATGAAACCTCTTTTGCCATGTGATTTCCTTTCATTGCATGCCCAACTTATCTAGGTTCTTTAAATGACACATGCATGCATCCACATAGCTTCACCATCATCATGTAAATGTTTATCATTACATGCCAACATAAGCTCATCTTAAACTTAAGCATATACACATCTTCCACAAATCACCAAAAATTCACACAAGCAAGGAGATCATCTTAATCACCCATAACTTTTTCCTTACC